>JAZHYW010038105.1:0-11860 GCA_037355805.1 Ixodes ricinus
TTAAACGGTCCGGAAAACTTTGCAACGCGGCAAGTTGCCGAAATCGGCTGACACTAGCGATCGAATTGAGGTGCACCAAACAGCACAGTCAAGGCTACGGTGTGGGCGTAGCCAACATAGAGCTAAACGTCATCACATGTAGTAAAGTTTCTTGTCTATCGTGGAGTTGCTGCGCTGGCTGGAGGGTGGCTCGTTTCCGGAGACCTCAGTGACGATCACGGCTCGTTGGTTGAGTAAATAAATATATATTTACAACTAACGAACAACTCTTTACAAAACAGGAAAATGTCGCGCTGCTGATGCCGCTCGCGGTAACCCAACGCCAACGATAGCGCCTCGGCGCCAAGCCCCTTGCCGCGCACGTGCAAGGCCTCTGTCTCGCAAGGCAGAGTACGCGGAGCCGTCGGGACCGCGGGAGAATAACGTCTTGCTCGCGCGCACGGGCACGTTCAAACTCAACTCTTCCAAAAAGGCACGCCGACATTCCGAAGGGAGGCCGGACCTCCCTCTCTCCCTCGGTGTCGCCGACATGACCCTGACAAAGTCATTTCCCCAAAAACCCCGGCGGCAAGGGCGACCACCCCGGGAACGAAGACTGTGTCTACTTCCCACGCAAGGAAATCTGCTTCCACTTTCGGGAGCTGGCCGCCGCTTGCCGCCAAAGGGGAAAACGTGAGGCATCGGGCGCCTCCGAAGGACGCTTCTGGGTGACCGCGCCGTTAATTCCCCGAGCTCTTTCGGCTAAGCTCCTTCGGCCATCCCTACACATTGTTAGAGGCGGCGTTTGTGCCGCACGTCCGGGAGCTTCCTGGCTCGTGACGACGACCATTCCCCGAAGTGAAGAACCCAGGGGTCCAGTGGAGGTGGGAGAATTGGTAACGTAACGAACGGTTTAATTACATGGTTGCGATACAGTCGTCAAATCCGAGAGAACTCCTGAGCAGCCTCGCGCTCCGCCTTATATAGGGTCCGTTTTCTCCCTCACTCCCCGCCAGGGCAGCAGGTGCGCAGCAGCAACCCGCCGTCAAGTGCGTCGTAGCAAAGTCCGCCGCGTCGTAGCCAGAAGTGCGTCGTAGCCATGGTCCTCCGCAATTAGGTCATGCCTCTCTCCCTTCCGGAGCGCGCCAAGCCCCACGCACGCACACACGTCCCGTTGACGTCACGGACTCGTCGAGACCTGTCTTCTCCGCAGTTAGGCCCGGCCTCTCTCCCCTTCCGGAGCGCACCAAGCCGCACGCACGCACACACGTCCCGTTGACGTCACGGGCACGTCGAGACCTGTCTCCGCAGGCGCAGACACGTAGGCGCCGGGTCCGTACTCCTCGAGACTCGTTTCGCGTAGGCCCCGTCCAGCAGGCGACGTTCCCGGACAGATCATGACTCGTTTCCGCCGCGTTGAAACTCGGAAGAAGGTCGCCGAAGGTTCCATTCTTAACAGCCCCTCCGGGGCCAGGGAAACCTCGAAAGGCCGGTGGTACGATCGCTGGCCTGAAGAGGTGGGCTTGGAGTAGGCCTTGAGAAGACGCTGCAAGCACCCAACAAACTCCCAAACCTCTTACAACGGAGGCATTAGCGGAAACGTCCCACACAACACCACGCCACACCGCAGTCAAACGCTCGGAATTCGCCAGAGACCCGCCAGACTGGACTACGGATTACAAAAATTTGCAAAAAAACTACAAATTTAAAACCTTAGGACAATTGCGGGTATCGAGACCCGCTGTCGCCAAAACACAACTCATTTTTCCAAAGAGGTCACTATGAACAAAATACAAAAGACAAAAACTTTTTGCAATTTGTGAGGTCTTGTTGGGGTTTTAACGAAGTGCCCCCACTTTGATCCTCATTCCCGTGGATGACGAAGACCTCTGAGATCATCCCTACTGTTTTTGGTGATACCAGAAAAATCTGCTCAACCCATCGGCATTGCCGTTAAATTTGCCTTTCCTTTTTCTTGCCCTGAAGTCGCAGTGATCGATTTTCACGTGATTTCTAGACGTGAAAATGCGGTCCTTATAGCGCCGATAAAACAATCCGCCTTTTTCATGCCCCGTCACATTGGTCCTAGCAATCTCCTGAGCTGTACCGCGAAACCCTGACACACTAGGGTCGCTCTTCTGCTCGACTGTCAAAGACACTCTGTCTACTCGTAGCAGAGGACCAAAGTTACGTGACGCCGGAGCTACGAGAGATCTTTCACTGATCCCGTCTTCCTCCGCCTTTTTCGCCGGCTCGTTGGGACGGCGTACACTTTCTAGTGCTACGAGGTCAGGCTGTTCTACAACCTGGTCCCTCTCATCCCGTTTCTCTGCCTCGAACTCTGGTAGTGCCTGCTCCCCGACAGCTGCCTCTGGCTCTGGATCACTCGTCAACAAAGGGGCGAGCTGACGCGATTTGGACCTCGTACCTGACTGAACTAGTCCCTCTCCCAGTTGTTGACCCCTCTCGCGCAGCAGGAATTCTGACCGGTTAGAAAACAAATAAGGATACTCCAACGGGACTGTTTGCGAGACAGCCGCCTCTGTCACTAGCTCTCCGAACGGGCCAGTTATCCTTACCGTCGCCATAGGCAGACAGACACTGTGCTTTTCGAGCAGCTGCTTGATCCAAACTACCTTTCCAGTAAAATCGGATGTCGTTACATACGACGGATGAACAACGTCCATCGTCGCTGCACTGTCACGAAGCACCCTGCACGGCTTTCCGTTTACCTGGAGCTCGTGAAGATAGGGACGAAGGAGCTCCAGGTCCTCGTCACTACCGGTCACGGTCGAGAACACAACCCGCGGTTTCTTACATCTGGCCGCTGTGTGTCCCGGCTCCTGACAGTTGTAGCACAGGAACGGCTTCCTTGCCTCGAACTGCCCTGTTTGGCTTTTCCGCGCCTCGTCTCCGTTCGAGTGTTCTGCGCTCTTTTCTGGGACCTTTTGTCCTGCTTCGGGCTTCGGGCCCGTTTTCTCGCGAGCCGTTTCCCTGTCGGAAGGTCTTGCGCTGATCGCTCCGGCCGGGTTCGCTTTCCTCTCCGCTCAGCTTTCTACGCGTTGCGTACTCTTCGGCTAGCTCAGCGGCCCTTTCGACAGTGTCGACTCCTACCCTGTCCTGCACCCAGAGCTTGACTGACTGCGGAATGCTACGAAAGAACTGTTCGAGGCACACACACTCGACTACCTTGTCTCGGCTTTCGTACACTTCCTCGCTCTTCAACCATTCTATCAAATTGGTTTTAAGCCCGTAAGCGAATTCCGAGTAGCCCTCGCTGCTCTTTTTGGATGCGTTTCTAAACCTTTGACGGAACGCCTCGGCAGAAAGGCGGTACCGTTTCAAAAGGCTGGACTTCACCTTGTCGTAGTCGTCCGCGTCTCCAGCACTAAGGCGCGCGACAACCTCTGCAGCCTCACAGGGCAACAAAGTCAAAAGCCGTTGCGGCCACGTTTCTGGGGCGAAGCTCAACTTCTCACATGTCCTCTCAAAGTTCACTAAGAACAGGCCCACGTCTTCCCCAACTTTAAACGGCTGCATGAGCTTCTTCATTTGATACGACTCGGTCTCACTTGCTCGCACCGGAGTCCCAACTCTACTGTTCTGTGAGTTTAATCGCTGTTGTTCCATCTCTAACTCTAACCTTTTTAGCGCTGCTCGTTCCTCTCTCGCTGCAGTCTGCTCCCGTTCCCGTTCCTCCTCGCTGCAGCCTGCTCCCGCTCTCGTTCCTCTCTCGCCGCAGTCTGTTCTCGTTCCTTCTCGCTGCAGCCTGCTCTCGTTCTCGTTCCTCCCTCGCTGCAGCCTGCTCTCGTTCTCTCTCGTTCCTCTCGCTGCAGCCTGCTCCTCGCTCTCGTTCCTCTCTCGCTGCAGCCTGCTCTCGTTCCTCTCGCTGCAGCCTCGCTCTTAGCGTTCAGAAGCAGTTCCCACGCAATTTTAATTTCCTCTGCTTCCGCGCTGTCTGAAATTGCTTTACTGATCTCAGATTTCTTCATCTTTTGCTCCACCTCCACACCCAATTCTTCACACAAACAGAATAAATCTGTTCTCAGTAACCTCATTAGATCCATGATCGCTGCTCTTTAGCTTTGGCTTTGTTCTAAAACTTGTCGCAAGGTTGTACACAAACCCAGCGCACGAGTCAAAACTTAAGGATTCCCAGCAGTTCAAAATTAATTACCCATAATCTGAAGCCTGGCGAATCTCAAAGCAAAGTCCAAACGCTCACCCGCAGATGTAGCACGATGTCGCATGGTCCGATCCCAACCGCTGCCAACCAGTTGTTAGAGGCGGGGTTTGAGCCGCACGTCCGGGAGCTTCCTGGCTCGTGACGACGACCATTCCCCGAAGTGAAGAACCCAGGGGTCCAGTGGAGGTGGGAGAATTGGTAACGTAACGAACGGTTTAATTACATGGTTGCGATACAGTCGTCAAATCCGAGAGAACTCCTGAGCAGCCTCGCGCTCCGCCTTATATAGGGTCCGTTTTCTCCTCACTCCCCGCCAGGGCAGCAGGTGCGCAGCAGCAACCCGCCGTCAAGTGCGTCGTAGCAAAGTCCGCCGCGTCGTAGCCAGAAGTGCGTCGTAGCCATGGTCCTCCGCAATTAGGTCATGCCTCTCTCCCTTCCGGAGCGCGCCAAGCCCCACGCACGCACACACGTCCCGTTGACGTCACGGACTCGTCGAGACCTGTCTTCTCCGCAGTTAGGCCCGGCCCTCTCCCCTTCCGGAGCGCACCAAGCCGCACGCACGCACACACGTCCCGTTGACGTCACGGGCACGTCGAGACCTGTCTCCGCAGGCGCAGACACGTAGGCGCCGGGTCCGTACTCCTCGAGACTCGTTTCGCGTAGGCCCCGTCCAGCAGGCGACGTTCCCGGACAGATCATGACTCGTTTCCGCCGCGTTGAAACTCGGAAGAAGGTCGCCGAAGGTTCCATTTCTAACAGCATACCGCCCCTTCATGCTTGTCTTTACTTCTCGGGGAACGGCGATCCCAGCATCGAAGACAACTTCACATCAGCGACATGTAAAGATACAACTCAACTGCACCCGTCAGCTCTATGTGGAGGGCAAGTTCGTCTGAGGCCAGATTCATAAAAACCTCTTACCTACGACAACTTAGCTACGAAGTTCGTAAAGTTACGATCATCGTAAGATGAGGCGAGAACGGTATTCACAAACGCGTTCCTAAGTGAGAGGAGGAAAGTTACGACATTTTACGGAGAAACGACGACTTCCGGTGCTGTTGCTATGGCGACGGCGTCTTCGGCAACACGAACAACCAATCGGAGAGCTCGGCATAGTTCGGAGCACGTGGATTTTTAATAACAAACACAGGCTGACTACTCGTTGATAGTCAGCTCTGTGCATGTCCTGTCCTGTCTGTGTGTAAATGTTTAGTGTTCAAGCTGTTTCTCATAAACACAGGCGGCCTTTCCACCACCGCTTGACTGGGGTTCGTGTCCGTGCAGTGATATATCGACGCTAACACGATTTGAACGCTTCGTTGACTGCTACGAAGCCAACACACCTGTCATTGTTGAAAGCGCCGTGCCAGTCGTTTGCAAAGCGACATAGATAGAAACCAATAGCCGCGGCGTTTTTCGCGGCCTCGGAAATGCAGGAGCGAGCCGACGTTAAAAAAGATAAGTTTGAACTGACGAGAGTGTCAGCAAGAGCCACGCAAATACCTGTTCATACTCGGAGCGGACGCGAGCGTTCGATCGAAGTGCTGTATTCGCTCTGTTAGACCGAGTCTTGGCAAGCGCTTCGGGACCGATCTTTTACGATTGCAACTCGATACTGATATGACACTCGGCAAAGAAAGGTATGACCGTCATCGCGTAGCTAACACGAACTGTTATAGCTCGACAGTGATGTAGCGCCGTGTCAAAATAAAAATGGCATACTAATAACAAAGTGTACATACCGTGTTGCGAAGGTAATCCATGCGGCGTTTATTTGAGCTCTATATCACACAAAACAAGAAGGTAGAATCAATGAGAGTCTCTTTGCGACGACAGCGTTCGTCACCGCTGCCTCGGAAAACAAGGAGATCGAGAGGAAGAGATTGACCTCTGACATTTAGGTCAGCGATCAAACTATTCATACGGGAAGGGTCCACAAGGGTCGCGCGGGCATATTCCATTCAGCAAGCCAGCCGGGCGTGGGCAGACGGTCTTGGCCAAGGACCGTCGGAGCAATGCTGCGCCGGAGGTCGGAGCGGTCGGAGTGCCTGCTAGGCCTATTCTGCCGAGCTCGCTTGGTCGGTGGGATCGTTGCCTTTGTTGCTTTTCCCGGGTGTCTGTGGATTCAGCGTTGATGTTCGTCGTGGTCAGTTTCAAGTACTTCTTCCTTTTTTCTCTCTGCTCGAGGTCGGGACGCGCGAGAAGAGCATGTAGAAAAATAAATGTCCGTCGGTCGTCGCGACGAAGTAACTGTGCGATGCTGTCGGCCTGTCGGCCATGCTGATTTGATCGTAAAGTGCGTAAGACAGCTTCGGAGCTGTCGTAGGATTTTGTCGTAACCTGCGCAAAAGTTACGACAATTTCGTTTCGAGAATACGGATTTTCTCTCAAATATGTCGTACGCACTTTTTTGTCGTAAGTTCGCTTTGAGAATCCGGCCTCTGCTTCTTGTGCAGGGGTTGCGGTGACGTCAGAACGATGCCGAGCTCTGATTGGCTCTGATTAGAACGACAGTGGGTCGCCGAGACCTCTATCTGAGCGTCGTCTGCTCCTTTGCAACGTCGTCTGCTATTCAACAGCTGTCTTACCTTTACGAGCGAGCTCGACTTCACCTTTCAGAGAGGACAGACGAAATAACTCGAGCGGTACGATGTGGTTTTGTCTAACAATTAGCAGACACGTATCAGGGAGCGAAGCCAAAGGACTCAGGGACGAGGTGGCCGACGCGCCGAGGTTTGTTTGCTAACAACCGAGAACGAGTGTGGTTGGCGTCCGCAAGTTCCCTCCTTTCGTGTGCGGCGTCGAGCGTATCAGTGGAAGTTATCACGTAGACTCGTTGACACCAAGAAGTCAATATTGTTTTTATTTTTGGCGAAATTTTACGGAAACTTATTTTTCTATGCCCTGTTATTTGAACAGACGAACACTTGCTCGGGGGTGATCCGATGGACTTCAATTAGCCCTCTGTATTTGCTAAAGTCACTTTTTTCAAAGCTTACTGTTTTAACAGACATGGATAAAAAAACACGCTGCTTTCTTCAGTGTATGCGCGTGCGGCCCCGGACATCTAAGGGCACCTACAGACCTGCTCTTGTTTCGTGCGGCTAGGAGCCGCTTGTCCCTCTAAGAAGGTGCAAAAAACCACGCACCTATTTAATAGGCTAGAGTCGCTCCACCAACTAAGAACGGACATGCACCACCATCCACCGAATCAAGAAAGAGCTCTCAATCTGTCAATCCTCCCAGAAATTTAAAATGCGACGCACCGTCGTGAATGCGCCCACCACATCCGAAGACGCAGCACGTTTTCCTTTCCCTGGTAACACTGCCGGCCCCTTGACAGCGCCTGATCGGAGCCGACCTCGAGATCACACAGGACAAAAAGCGGAACGTTCTTCTTTTTTTTTTTTTTTAATTAGCAACCACGCGAAGGATTCAAGTCTACAGCCACAGTTGCCACAGCGCGTCCGCCATTGCCGACGCCGAGATGTTTACATCCGCGCCCCCACCCCGAGGAGGCGGAGCTTAGCATATCCTCCTCTCCCACCTTCACACCTCCTTTCCCATGCGCAGAAGATCGAAATGCGCCCACTTGCAAGGCGCATTCTTTGTGGGTAGGTCTTCAACACGTGTTTCCTACGGTTCTGCCCCTGCTTAGCTCCAGCCAATCACCATCAGCCACCACCGCGAGCTCAACGCCACTAGGCAGAAAAGCGGCGGCAACATTAAACATCGCCAGTGGGCCCGACAGCATCCATCCGAGCAAGATGCCTCAGTTTTACAGCGAAGCTGGTATACCTCTACCAGCCAAGGAAATTTTCGTGTCGTTGGCGTTGTAAGCAAAAAACTGCCGGCGAACAATCGAAGGCAAAACAACATATCTCCTTTGAAATCAGGCATACAGCATACAGCTCGGTATCCGTTTCAAGAAGAAAACAAGAATACAAGCATCAAAACCACATGACGCGTGTGAACAATAGGAACACCCTGCCAGGCGTTCGGGTAAAGATTAGGTTTGCAGCTGCTTCGAAGGGGTGTGGCGTCATTCGAAGCCCTCGCGTGAAGTGCAAACCGCATAATGGATGATACCGGCGCCCTCGAACAATGCGAAGTAGCGTAGCGCTCACCGCATACGTTCCCGGTGAAGATTACTGTTGCCCGCTGCCGCCGCGGCGACGGCAGCTTGCGACGTGGGAGTGACGTCACTTAGCCTTTCACGTCCGGACGCAGCGGATGCTACGAGCTATCTTAGCCAATTCCATTCTGTGGACGTGGCCCGTGATACGCTTTCCGCGCGTTGCTGTGCCCCTGTCTTTAAGGTCACGTGACACTAACACGGCCTCCGATTGGCTCCGATGGCTCGTAACATCCGCTTCAACGTAAGACGAAACGGAGCATAGCAACTGATTTCATTGTTGCTGCAGCACCGTGATGAATAGGCCACGCATAGTTAGGACTCCCGAGGAGCAGCGTGAATACTAGGAGCGGCAAAGGGAAAGAAACGGCAATACGACCAGCGGCGGCGTGCTGCGACCGCCGGCGGCATTTCGTATAGTGCAGTAGGCAATCGTTGCAGGTGATACCAAAGCTTTGCTGACCAACCACCTTCAAGAGTGGATTGGAGCCTGAATGTTTTTTCGTCGTATCGTTATAGTGCAGTAGTTTCCAAACCTTGGTATAAAAAGCAACAATGTCTGTCTTTTTATGCTGCCGGGCCCCAAGGCAAGCTCAGTGTTGTACCTCAAATGTTGTGAACTATATCGCGTTGGTAGTGCTTGTGTTGCTGCTTACGTAGAAAGTGTTAGATATATGTTACTTTTATTCATCGGAGGGTACATCGAGACTAACCCTGGTCGATCCTATGTCGAAAGCGAAAGAGGAACTACCTAACCAAGTTTTCTAAATCGCCACGTCATTACAGACTGGCCAGACTAACATACTTCAGGAGGTCAGAGACATAAGAAAAACATAGTAGTACTGAAGAATCGTTGAATGCCCTCACCACACGAGTTGGCCAGTTAGAAATCGAACTCTCCACAATAAGAAAGCAAGTGCAAGTAACTGCGAGGGACATCTGATCCGCAGATAACATCCGCGGTTTCCGAGATATCAGAACTTGTGGCGCGCTGCGATGATACAGAGAGAGTAGAGCGCGCAGGTCGAATCTTTTTCTTTTGGCCTCCCCGACGGGGAAAGGGAAACTTGGACACAATCACAGAAAAAGCTGTGTGGGCGTGTGTAGCGAGAAATTAGGTATCCACCTTTCAACCTCAGCTATTGAAAGAGCACATCGTCTTGGCAGGTTCAGTCACCAAAAGAATCGCCCCATTATTGTAAAAATGGTCTACAAAGAAAAGGAGACGGTGCTTTCAAACGCTAGGGCACCCCTTTTTCCGTCAGTCAAGATTATATACTACGCGTCCGCCTTGCTAGGCGGAAGCTGATAGTGCTCGCCAGGTCGTATGGAAAGCCCATTAAGTTGCGTTTCGACAAGTTATACATGGGTTGCACGTGACGTCATATCCTTCCTCCTTTCTGGTGGCCAAAACCTGCTGTTATACTTCGTTTCACCTTATGCGCGAGCGAAGGCAAAGCTGGAAGCGTGAGCACGGAAAGCTCCGTGCCTTCAGGCTTTGCTCGAGCGCGCGAGCTGGGCAGAAACGCAAAAAGCGCTGGTCTCGCGCTTCTAGCTTTGGTAGGATAGGGCCAGCTTGAACTTGGGAGACGAGAAAACGTAAAAAACCGAGATAGAAGAAAGAGACAGAGATAGAGACACTGCTGGACTACCAACTATGGATTTAATGCTTCTTCCTCTTCTTGAACCTTAACTGCGTGCTTCTTCTTTTCTGCTCATCCTTAAAGCGCCATACAATCTAAGGATGAAATAAAATGAAATGAAATTAAATGAAATGAGAGCCACAAGCTGGCCCTATCCTAGTAATGCACCAACTAGCTCAACTCAAGCCTGTAACTCTAGCTTTGGCTTCGCTCGCAGATCAAGTAAAACGAAGTATAATGAAGCTGTGCCCACTCGTTTCCGCTCGCTCGCGACGCTCGTGTACTGCTCGTAGAATATGCACAGTAAAGGCTACGCTCGAGAAAGTTCGGCCACCAGAAAGGAGGACCAAATTACGTCAGTGCAACCTATGTATTCGTTCACAACAAATGTTACATCTACGCGCCCGGCACAGACTCCGTTCGCGAACTAAACCCACCTGAGCGGGACTTCGAGCCAGACAGGATTCCTTCCGGACTACATGGCCCCATCATGGTACCCGAAAACACCGCAGTTCTAACCCAGTACCTGCTGCGTCATAGTGCGTAACCGCATTGACTTGTCGTCAATCGTGGACTCATCACACGCGGATGTTGTTGTTCTCACCGAGACCTGGTTGTCAAGCAAAATACGCAATGGGGAATTTTTAAACTGTCATAAACGTTTCAATTTATACCGTCATGGCAGTGAAGAAAAAAATGGCGGTGGCATACTGGTCGCGGTGGCGGAAAACGTATCATCATTTGAAATCCGTATTATTTCTAAACTGGAGCTTCCATAAATTTGTCTTCACTTAAAACAAAAAATTAGGCGTGTGTTATTGCCCCCCCCCCCACTCCTCTAAAAGTGCCACTTTTGTTAGAAGCCTACACCATGTGATTAACGAAGTCATGGTGCGTTTTCCTAATACGCCAATAATGCTGCTGGGTGATTTTAACTACCACACCATAGTTTGGTCAGATGTGAGCGCTAGCCTCAGTCGCTTTTCATCAGAAACTAGTGAGTTTTTGAACTTGTGTTTGAATTTTAGCTTTTCACAAATTGTTACGCAACCGACACGTATTACAACTATAACTGCTTCTGTTTTGGAATTGGACCTTATATTAACAACATCGCCCGAGCTTATCACTTCATTGACTTACATGCTTGGCATTAGTGATCATTCCTTGTTGCATTTCATATTAAACATTCCCAGTTCCTGCAAATCAAAACAAATAAAGCGAATACACGATTATGCTAGAGTGGACTTTGATCTTATAAACAATGAAATCAGTCTCTTTTAGATCGGTATATTCACTGTTTTGCCGAGCGCTCAGTAGCAGACAGCTGGCGTTTATTCAAAGGTAAGGTGGAATCACTGATGAAGCTGCACACGTACCTCAAAAACATAACGTCGCTACCGGCCTGAATCGCCATGGTACACCGTGGCCGTAAAAGGCTCAAATTGAAAAGAAGCGATCGTTTGTTGCTGTTGGGCTTAAGGATGACGTACAGCGTTGGGCAAGCGCGACCATCTCGCTGCCGGCGTGTTGCACGGTGTTGTTGAAGAGGCAAAAGCTAATTTTTCAATATTATGTTACCATTTATGCCAATAAACAACCCCCGTCACCTTGAAAGTCACCCACCCTGCCAGCAGAGTGCTGATCTACGAAGCGAACTTACGAACAAAAACGTACTTACGACAAAACCTGAGAACATATCCGAATTCACGAACGAAATGTCTGCAACTTTTGCGGGTTTACGAACGAATTTACGACAGCTCCGAAGCTGTCTTACGCACTTCTTACGACCAAATCAGCATTTCGGCTGACAGCGTCGCTCAGTTATCGGCTGCGACGACCAACGGACGCTATCTTCTACGCCTCACGCGTCCCGACTTCAAGGCAAGAGAAAAGAGTAACATGCACCGAACGAAGTAC
>JAZHYW010038107.1:0-112114 GCA_037355805.1 Ixodes ricinus
AGGATGAGTAGAAGCAGACAGGACAAGTGATAACCAGCAACTGTTGTCACAATGCAAAGGTAAAGAAAGACAAGGTCCATCGGGACATTTTGATACGGCCTATATGTCCGTTATTAATTACAGGAAAATTAATGGGTCAGTTATCGTTACTGTAGTGAGCTACGCCAAGCGGAAATGGCTGAGGTCGATTGTGACGACTCTTGACATTAATTGTAAATGAATGACCCTAGATTTGTGACAGTATAGTTCCTTGTCCATAAAATCGATGTAACACTGACAACTGACTTATCGAAAAGCAACAATCAGACTAGAACAGCAAAACACATGCAGTGATGCCTTAGAGACTCGGTAGATTGGAGTAGGAGACATGCTCTTCAACTTCCTTGCAGGCATCCACTGCGAGACCAACATCAACGAGTGCGCCAGCAACCCCTGTTCTAATGGTGGTGTCTGCACCGACCTGGTCAACGGGTTCAAGTGCGACTGCCCCCGCGGCTACTTCGACGCCCGCTGCCTCTCCGACGTCAACGAGTGTGCCAGCAACCCGTGTCCAGAATGGAGGCACCTGCGAAGACGAGGTCAACCGCTTCGTCTGCCACTGCCCTCCCGGTTACGGGGGCCACCGCTGCGAGCAAGACATAGACGAGTGCCAATCCAATCCGTGCCAGCATGGTGGGAGCTGCCACGACACCCTCAATGCTTACTCGTGTACCTGCATAGACGGCTACTCCGGGCGGAACTGCGAGACGAACCTCGACGACTGCAGTCCTAATCCATGCCTCAATGGCGGAAGTTGCATCGACCTGGTCGGGACGTTCCGCTGCGTGTGTGAGGTGCCCTTTTCCGGTCCCACGTGCGACGTCGAGTTGGACCCCTGCTCTCCCAACAAGTGCCGCAACGGTGCCCAGTGTTCGCCGTCCTCGAATTACCTCGACTTTGCCTGCTCTTGTAAGTTGGGCTTCACGGGGAGGTTGTGCGACGAGGACATTGACGAGTGTGCGGTGTCGTCGCCGTGCCGCAACGAGGGCCACGTGCGTCAACGTCAACGGATCGTATGAGTGCCTCTGCACCCGCGGCTACGAGGGTCGGGACTGCCTCACCAACACCGATGACTGCGCTTCGTGTGAGTAGTCTTCCAGTTTTACATTTTTGAAGTGACTGGTGCAAACCACTAGGTTAATACCGGTGATGGGGACTTTTCATAGATGAACTGCATCGGGATAGTGAGTTTTCACCCCAATCGTAAATTTATAGGTAAAAATTACCCTCGTAAAACACAGCCCTTAGCTGAAGTTTCATGAAAACAATGTTTTCCACCAGATGCAGCATGATGTCTTGTGGGTACCTTTTGTTACAGGGTATTTGAACACCACTATGGCTCCTGAAACCAATTAGTGTGAAAGACTACCATATTTTACAATGGCATACACTAGGAAGGTCGGTAGTTTTGACTAGACATACCTCAGAGCCAGAATGACACGGAAGCTGCTTACAGTCAAGGGTAGGTGTCTGACTGTTCTTAATTTAATCCTCAGACCCCTGCCAGAACGGAGGAACCTGTCTGGATGGCATTGGAGAGTACACCTGTCTGTGCGTGGATGGCTTTGGCGGAGAGCACTGCGCCGACGACATGAACAGAATGTGCCAGCAACCCCTGCCAGAATGGAGCCACCTGCAATGACTATGTGAACAGCTATGCCTGTGCCTGCCTCCCGGGCTTCAGCGGAACCAACTGCCAGACCAACGATGAGGATTGCACCCCGAGGTATGACTCCCCACTGTTTTCTCAATGGCATTGCAGAAGGTTAAAATGCCTTTATGAAATTTTGTGAAACATGCTGTAGCCAAAAATTCAAGCCAGTCTGTATCTGATGGAGGAGCATGGCAAGCATCAGAATGCAAACAAATATTCTCAGGCCCTCAGGCAGCTCTGAAGATACTATTGCAAATCCCAACCCGTGTGTCTAGTCTACATACCCAAGTTCTAGAACTTGGCTCTTGCATTCTGGTCTCTTTCCAGATGCGTAGAAATGTTCTCAAAAGGTGTCTGCCTAAGGTCCGTCGTAGAACTGAACCCGAAAGCCAAGATCCCGAAAGTCAAGATCCCGCAGAAGCAGGCAGAGCCCTCCCCTCACAACCTGTTCTCTTCCTTTGCAGTTCCTGCATGAATGGCGGCACATGCGTGGACGGAGTGAACAACTACACGTGCCAGTGCAGTCCGGGCTACACGGGCTCCAACTGCCAGTACCACATCAACGAGTGCGACTCCCAGCCCTGTGCCCACGGGGCCACCTGTGTCCACCACATTGGCTACCACACCTGCCACTGCCCCTTTGGGTACATGGGACCACGCTGCGAGGTGAGCACCTCTTTCTGGCCACCGTTTTCTTGTACTTTACCAATGAGCTCTGCTTAATGAGAGGCAACTGCACAGCAAAAACACTGTGCTTCTGGAATTGAGCCGTTTGTTTTCATAAAGAACACGAAAGGCTCTTAAGGGGACCATGAAATGACCTTTTTTACTTTTGCTAAATAACTTTTACATTAAACCTTCAATGTTCACTGAATGCCGAACAGGCCTCTGTTTTCGTTTATCAACTTTATGTCCATGAAAAATTAATGAAATATCGAAGCTTTACTTCCTCTCCAACTCACAGCAAAACAAGCCGCAGTGTAATTTTGACGGTCGTGACGTGCTCTGGCATTGGAACCGGAAGTTCTCTCGGCAGTAGGGGAATGGGAGCGTTAGCGGCGAGTTGGCAGTGTGCCGGTAGGCTTCACCATAGGGTTTTACTGCGCTGATGGTGCCGATGCCACCTACTTAATTTCTGAATCGGGGCCTCTCATCACAACGATAGCCATAAGCACATCGCAGCTGAGCGAAATTCAATTAGATATGTTGCGCTATAGCGACAGCATGGGACTGGTCCCATACGTCGGTATGCCTGTTGGAAAATGCGGCGACTCTTCAGATGAAGACTCCAGTTCCTCGTCGGAATTAGACGACAAGGAGTGGCGACTCTAATGTATGGGAATGTTCTGAGCATGCACGAATGACCTTAGACCTGAAGTCCCTCAAACCGATGAGCCTTCGTCAAGTGCTTCGACGTGGTTCCTCGAGTGGCAAGCGGTGAAACTGCAGCCATGTCTCTTTAAGCTCCAGACTGCGCAAACTGTAATTCTGAACTTGCAACGAGTGCGTTAGCTACGACTGCGTCGGTTGTGACCGGAGCGAGCGGAACAACTGCTCTGCACCGTGCGTACACACTCCTACACCCACTGCAATAAGCGCAGCAGGTCGTCAGCACAACGGCTGCTTCTCCGCCGCCGTCAGCCATTTCCGCGGTATCTCTGAAAAGAAGGGGACGCGCTGCTATTCATTGGCATAGCAGAAAATGCAGAAGTTTTCTAAGGGCTCAAGCTCTATTAATTTTTATTTTGTCAGGATAGGCTCGCAAGGCAGAGCGGGTGAAAAAAAAACAAAAAAACATGCAGCACGACATTTTGGACGATGACGACGTTACCGATAGTACAAATCTCGCTACAACGCCTTTTCTATGAATGCAAAGGACAATGTAATCTTGGCAGCAATATAGCAAAGTAGACATATGATTTCGTAATCATATAGATGCTGCGAGCGTTCAGAAATGCTAACACTAATTACTCTTCTGGGGTGATCAAAACACGTCAAAATTCGCATCCTTCATACACGCCTTTATAATACAAGTACGCACCAGTAATATCTTGAACTTGAGCACACGCATGGAATGCGCCAAATAAGAACTCCGAGCAATGTTCGAGGATGCAAATGCTAAGAAAGCACCACTGTAGTCGAAGTAAACAAACACGACGGCCCAAGCGTTTCTGCTGTCTTGAAGGTGCTGCCACAACATCGCCGCATGAGTAGAGGGATCTTCCCTTCTAGGATGTGCTGGGTTATTATCGCGACACACAACGAGAATTCAGACAAGGATAGCGCTCTACGTGGACCGATGAGCCTCCACCACGCCGACCACGTCAATGATCACCACCGACACCATGTTTTTCAGAAGATAGCAGATAGCAGGAACCGTGAAACAGTGCAAGCGCAGTCTGATCTTTCTCTTGCTTCGTTTACCACACATAATAGGTAGGGCATAGCTCTGAGCATTATAAAATTCGTCAATTTCCGTCACATCACTAATTATGCTACAAAATGTAGATCAAAATATTCTTTAACAAACTTTTAAAAAACATTCGCCGGCTATTTATTGTTTATGATCGCGGTGCTAGTGAGGTAGGCTCTTATTCAATAAGCAACGTGGATTTGGCTGGCGTGCTTTGGCACAGCGGATGCACTGCAGTGAAAAAAAGGCAGAGAGCTTTCGAAGGAAAGAAGATATAAAAGAGTTTGCATTTATATTAAAAGTTCTATGAGCGCAAAATTTTTTTGGGCTCTCTATTTTTGTGTTTCGGTTTTCTTTTCACATCTTTTACGACGTGCGGTGGATGAAATTCGATTTCAAAATCATTTCATGGTCCCCTTAAACATAAAAATAAAAAGCAAAGAAGTTTAGTATTCTTTCTGAAATTAAAGTTAATTGGGTCTTTGAATGCTCCAAGCACATTTCAAATTGCTCCAATATATTCATTGTTTTCTCCAGACCTTTGTGGACTGGTGTGCCACCAACCCATGCCTCAATGGAGCCAGTTGTAAGCAGTCCAACAACACATATCGATGCACCTGCCAACCAGGGTGGACAGGCCTGCTCTGTGACGTGTCCATGGTGTCTTGCGAAGATGCTGCTCTGCAGAAAGGTCAGTGGTATTTCCTCTTGCATTCCATTGCTAATATACTACAGAGTGTAAGGGAAGGAGACAGTGAGCAGTGTTATTTGGAGTGCCACCGAACGCCTCTGCTGTGCCACGGTTATATTAGATGAAAACTAGTTGTCATTTGAACCTTTATGCACTTTAGTCATACCGTGATGCTGATTCTTGTACAGAGTAGAAACGCCTACGAAACCAAAGTGACAGATTGCAACATGTCAGTTAAAAAACTAGCAAAAAACTGAACCAATTATTAAGAGGTGCAGAGATGCTAGATATGCATACCACAAAAGAAGCGGAAATTATAGTATATCTCTACACTTGCACTCGAATATCATATAAAGCTAAACAATCATCATGAATCCCAACGTGGGAAGGCTCGTGAAAAGATTCTTCTCAGTAGCCACTGCTAACACCAGAACAACCTTTGCAGGCACGAAAGTGGCCGACCTCTGCAAGCACGGTGGAGTGTGCGAAGACTTTGGCAACAGCCACCACTGCCTCTGCCCCGAAGGCTACGAGGGCAGCTACTGCCAGCCGAAGTCAACGAGTGCCTGAGCAACCCGTGCCAGAACGGAGCCACCTGCCACGACCTCCTGGGCCAGTATGCCTGCGACTGCCCCGAGGGCTTCCAGGGGCTCAACTGCGAGTACGACGTCAACGACTGCGACCCTAGCCCCTGCCGCAACGGCGGCACCTGCCACGACCTCGTCAACAAGTTTGTCTGCTCCTGCCCCCACGGCACCCTCGGCACCCTCTGCGAGATCGATGTCAACGAGTGCTTTGAGAGCGCCTGCCACCATGGAGGCACCTGCCTCGACCGAGTCGGCAGGTACGAGTGCCAGTGCCCGCCCGGGTACGTGGGCTCCCGCTGCGAGGGCGGCGTCAGCGAGTGCCTCTCGAGCCCCTGCGACCCAATGGGGACGCTAGACTGCGTGCAGCTCGTCAACGACTACCGCTGCGACTGCCGCCCGGGGCACGCGGGGCGCCGGTGTGAGCTCAAGGTCGATCCTTGCTCCACGGACCCGTGCCTCAACGGCGGTGTCTGCCACCCGGGGCCGCGGGGTCCGACCTGCGTCTGCCAGGAGGGCTTCTGGGGCGAAACCTGCGCCAACCGCAGCTGTGGAGACGCGCAGCCCGTGCCGCAACGGGGGACAGTGCCGCGGCCAGTCCTGCGTCTGTCCCCGCGGAACTCCGGAAGCTTCTGCGAGCGGCTGGAGGAGCTCGGTGGCGGTGGTGCCTGCCCACTGGGGTGCCGCAACGGGGGAGTGTGCCGCAAGGGTGCAAGCGGGAGGTTCGAGTGTGAGTGCCAAGTTGGATGGAAGGGGCTGCGGTGCGAAGAATACGACTCGAGCTTCCGCGGTGCCCTGGCGCCTTCAGTGGAGGGTGTTTACGACCTCTTCCTCAAGTCTCTGGAAGAAGAGAAGAAGCTGTGCGCCGCTCGGAGGTGCGAGAAGAAGGCGGGAAACCGCTACTGTGACGAAGAGTGCAACACGTACGCCTGCAATTTTGATGGTGGTGACTGCTCTCTCGGTGAGTCTGTCAATCCCCTTAGGGAAAAGTCGTTTGAGAAAATGAGCCTAGGCGGGTGCAGTAGCCGTAAGACACACAAAGATGAGTTAGAATATCATTGTTTCAATCAGGTTCAACTATAAAAGCAACATTTCCTTGTTCAGCTAAAAGCAATGGCAGTATGCAAGCAGCAATGAAAAATTACATGTACTGGAGAAAGCATCAGTGGATTTCTTTCCTGATTCTCAACTCAATACTAGAAAAAAAGAAAAAAGAAAACAGTAATTAAAAACAAAAGCTTATAAATCTCTCGCATGTTACTAACAAATCAGGGCAATCTGAAATAATCCTTGAATATATATTGACCTCATCTTTTCAATTTTTACAGGAATTAATCCTTGGATGAACTGCACTGCTGCCATCAAGTGCTGGGACGTGTTCAGAGACGGAAAGTGCAATGTCGAGTGCAACAATATTGACTGCCTCTTTGATGGCTTTGATTGCCAGAAAGACCTCCAACCTTGCAAGTGAGTAGTGCACTGAAACCTCACTTAGTCTTGGAGAATAGTGTGTCCATGTTATCAATCTCCTCTGCAAGTTTTATCTTGTACAGTGATTATCAGAATACAAAACTGCCAGTTTTATACAAACTAAACTAATATCTGAAAAAAATTTCACCTTTGCAGTGAGCACTATGACACCTACTGCATGAGCAACTATGGCAATGGCTACTGCGACTACGGCTGCAACAACGAGGAGTGCAACTGGGATGGGCTCGACTGCGAAATGGATCCCCCTTACCTGGCGGAGGGTTCCATTGTCATCATGATCTCCATTGAGCCAGAGGTACGTCACCATCAGCATAAATATTGTAGTGCTGCATATAAAGCTCGGTATAGTGAACTGTCTAACCACTGCATCGAGGAACTGCCCTGAATCTAGTACTTTCAGAGTCAAAAAGCAAATGACACTAATCAGTAAAGTTCAGCCTCCCTATCCTATTATCACACCAAGGCACATTTTATTGACAAGACATAAATGTCGTAAAATACCGAGAGGAGCACCCACCTCCCTTTCACTGAAAACTGGTTTAATTTAGACATGGACGTCTGTCCTGTCAAATCGGGCACGTGTAATTTGCGAAATTCAAAAATCTAGGAAACGCTAATAGTGGCCGCTTGACCGAAGTGGGTGCTACTGCGGTATTTTATGGCGGGTTGCTTGCATTTCAGCGAATTAGGAGCACAAAGATGCATATACCCATAACAGCCATTAAACATTTAAACAAAAATAAGTAAATTAAAGGGGACAGCAATTAGGATGGGCAGTTATCGTCCCAAACGCTTGCGCTACTTCAAATTAGACAATAAGTAAACATAAAAGGGACAGCATTTAGGATTGGCAGTTATCGTTCCAAACATGGAAAAATTACTCTTAATTCTTTTTTTTTTTTTGCTCATGACTTTGCTCATGGATTTGTGTTTCCTTGGAGAACCACGATACGATTTCTTCACGTTGACGTCATTGTCACACAGGTGTTCCGCAACAACACGGTGCCCTTCTTGCGTGACATTGGCCACGCACTGCGCACCAATGTGCTCTTCAAGCGGGACCCCACAGGCAGCCCCATGATCTACCCTTGGCGGGCCGCCGATGGACAGAAACCCAACCACGCGGTAGTGCCCGTACCGCGCACAGGGTGAGCATATCTACTCGCTAGAAACTTCGAAGACGAGATGTTGGACCTGACAAAAGTTTTTGGATACCATGCTACAGTTATCCCCAAAAGTTAGTAGGCACTACTTTTGTGAATGCATCGAACAAACAAATGTTTCTATAGTAAGTTACAGGTTAAGAAGGTAGCGGCAAATGCCCCTCAAAGGGAATCATTTATCCCTCCGCCACCTCCGCATCCAATAGCGTCCCATCGTTTCCGTGACGTCGCTGCCAACGCGCGAGGAGGGTCTTGCCTTTCTGTACATATTTTCTTTATCTTTCGACTTTGACTTAGCATTGTGGAAGCCACGAGAGAGAGATTAAAGTTTTCCCCCTCCGATGGAAACAAATACGACTTTCGGGGATTAGCTTCCCCTCCGATGGATACAAAGGCTGCTTTCAGGGGCTCGGTTCCCCCTCCAATGAATACAAAGGTCGCTTTCTTAAAAAGTGGGGGTCGAAGACAATTTGGCACCACTCTGTGGCCATTATCTATCCACTAAAGCAGAACAAGGAGCGTTTCCAGTGAACTCTTCTTTCGACTGGGGAGTGATTTGAAACGGGCGCATCACGCTTGTGGGAGGAGCTTCTCCTACCTTCTTGACTTGTTACCGACTATAGGGTATGTAGAAAAAATTGAACACCTCTTGTTTTTGTTCGTTTATTCTTTTGAGGTGCCCTGACTGCCACCAGCATACTCTACAGTTTGTGTAGAATTCCGACGACGAAAGGAACTTCCATAGATAGTCCAGGACAGGCCGAAGCAGGTTTCGCCGAACGAATGGACGAACGCGAACCACGCGAGCTCGACCTAACAGCCCGCCCTTCCTCCCCACCAGGACGCTGGTGCACCTGGAGATTGACAACCGGCGCTGCCTCAAGTCTCAGGGCAGCGAGTGCTTCCAGTCTGCGGCCAAGGCGGCCGAGTTCCTGGCGGCAGCCCAGGCCCGGCACTCCCTCGAAACCCCGTTCCACATCCAGGAGGTGCAGGGGGCAGGCCGGGAGCAGGGGGGCGACGGAACGGGCGACGGGGGCCGGGCCAGTGCCCTGCACGTAGTCATCGGCCTCATCGGCGTGCTCCTGGCGGGCCTGCTGGTGGGCGTGCTGTTCACCACGCAGAAGAAGCGGGCCCGGGGCATCACCTGGTTCCCCGAGGGCTTTCTCCGTACCGGCAGCGGTCAAAGAAGGCACTCGAGGCGCAGGGGCCCCGACGGACAGGAGATGAGGTGGGTGCGCTTGGTCCCCCTCCCATTGTCCTTTGCACACTAACGCCATCAGCTCCTCGTGAGTACTCTCCAGTACACGGGTGTGTACTGTTTAGTAGTGAGTACTATCCAGTATTTACAAATGCTAGAAAAGTACTATTCACAAATACTGAATAGTAGTACTGAAAAAAGTACTATCCATATTGAACTGGATGCTACTGGAAAAGTGCTATTCCAGTACTGGATAGTAGTACTGGAAAAGGCACATGCTCCGTAACGTGCTCCGTGTCGCATGAGCAGTAGAGCAAATGGAGCAAATTCTGAAGCTATGTGCCAGTGCCTTGCAGAAGACTGAAGAGCTGTGCTTAATGCGGGAATCAGTATTTGTAATCAGCTTGAATATGTGTCTTCCACATATGCATATTTATTTCGATGACAAGCAGTCTTACCTCATTTCTGCACCTTCACTTTCCCATTTCGTTTTGCATTGCACCTCAACTCACGGCAATGTGTCGTGACATGCTGGAAAGACACTCACTTAATAATCTAAATGGTCTGGGTTCGATTCCCACCCGGCGCACTCACTTTTTTACTGCAATGCCAGCCCCCCCCACTCAAAACAAATCAGTGTCGAGTTTCGCGGCCATGCTTTTATCTAGGCTTCACTTTCGGGCTTCACGAAGTGCCGAACACCTAGCCAAAAAACGATTCACGTTAATAACAGCCCCATGTCCTCAACTTGCCTTCCCCTCTTCGCTACCATATCCTCTTCCAGCCCACCACTACACCATGACAAAGTCATTGCAATTTTTTCAGCATGTAGCAGTATGCAAGCAGATACTGGTATACTAGTATCATTGTGCATGTCATTCTCTCGCTGGTCGCCCGGCCTAACCGAGCCGTCACGCCCTCTTCTCCTTTAGAGCGGCTCACGCCAATGGCGAGGGCCCTCCCGAGGCCTGGAGCGACGACGAAGGAGAGCGTCCACCGGCCAAACGTGCACGCGGTTCCCCCGACTCGAGCTGTGGAGACACGGTGGTGTCCGACTGCGAGGAGGAGAGGGACCCCGACCCTGGACCCAACAGCACCTGGAGGCTGCAGACGTGCATCACCCAGAGCTGCTGCTGGCCCTGACCCCACCCCAGGGCAATGATCTCGACCAGCACAACGTGGACGTCAGGGGCCCCGGTAAGGACTTCCGGCTTCCTCTCCTCACCTAAGTCGGAACGAAATATATGTGGCACTGTGGTGTTCGTGGAAATGCACAGTCACTCGATTTGCCTAGCATGGCTTATAACTCGGCTGCGAGGACAGGACATATAGCATTCTTCCAGTGAAGAACTGAAAGCTATGCCAGGAAATTATTGTTACCTTTCTCTGAATCCCCTCAGAAAGTTACTCCTTGGTATAGTGTGCTGAACTGTGCATACCTACAGACGTTAATTAATTTTGCACGATGGGTCTCGGTTGATCAGCTGAGACTTCCGCAAAGAAAATCGAAGCAATTATCAAGGAAGCATTTGCACTACAGATGACGTGGTCTGTAGTGCCGTGTCTGTATATATACATATTGCTTAAAAAAGTAGTTAATGTTTGCTTCTTGTTTGCCTTGTTATTTGCACTCGATGTCTTACATTGACAATGCGAGATATCTTCCCAAGGACTTGAATTTAACCTCCATCCTTGTCCGATCCTTGTCCAGGTGGCCTCACCCCGCTGATGCTGGCCTCTTTTCGCGGGAATGGCCTGGACACTGGCGAAGATGTGGGCGAGGATGACGACGGCTCCGCTAGCATGATCCAGGATCTGCTGATGCAGGGAGCGCAGCTTGCCAGTACCACCGAGAAGACTGGCGAGACTCCCCTGCACTTGGCCGCACGCTACGCTCGTGCAGATGCCGCCAAGCGCCTCCTCGACGCCGGTGCAGAGGCCAATGCGCAGGACAGTTCGGGCAGAACGCCCCTGCATGCCGCCATTGCTGCCGACGCCGTGGGAGTGTTCCAGGTAGGCATTGAACGTGAACCTTCTAAAGCCCAGCCCACATGGAGCATATTCTTGGTGTTTCTAGGACCACCTTGGTGGGCACAATCCCAGTATCTAGAGCAGGGGTGGCCAAGCTGCGCCGCATGCGGCTCTTCGCGTGTTGAAGTGCGGCTCGCGACTCCCTCCCCCTGCCCCCCCCTCCCCCTCTCCCTACCCCACTCTTCTGCCTCCCTCCCGGTCACACTAGCACTTCCCCAAAAAGAGAAATGGAACGCGTTTTAAATCGAAAGACAGGTTGCGGCTTGGTAGCTTTGTGCTACTGCTTTTGACTCAGATAGATTGAAAGTATACATAGTTTGAGTTTCGTTTATTACTCTAAACAAAAGTTTGCCCCCCCCCCCTCCCCCCTCCTCCCTCCCCGTGGCTCTTTGGAAGCTTTTGTGGTTTTTGTTTGCGGCTCTTAGGCCGGGTCAGCCTGGCCACCCCTGATCTAGAGGGTACTTTCAACGCCATCTGGCGGGCACATAAGGAGATACTACCGATAACACAAAGCCGGGGCGCTGATGGTGCCGAGGTCTAAAGCGCTACCTCAGAAATCCTCCAGTTTTATTTCCCGAACAGTCATTACTGGTAGAATGTGATCTTCCGTATACATGCACGTAAATAACAAATCAGTCAGCTAAATCGTCATTGCGTTTCCTCCCTCGCAGATCTTGCTACGCAATCGCGCCACCAACCTCAACGCCAAGATGAACAATGGGATGACGCCGCTCATCCTCTCCATCCGCCTGGCCATGGAGGGAATGGCCGAGGACCTCATCAACGCCGAGGCCGACGTCAATGCGGCCGACTGCGACGCCCGCACGCCCCTCCACTGGGCCGCCGCTGTCAATGACGTCACCTCCGTGCGCATCCTGCTCGCGCACGGCGCAAACCGCGATGCGCAAGACATTCACGAAGAGACTCCGCTGTTTTTAGCAGCCCGCGAGGGCAGCCTCAATGCGGTGAGGGCGCTGCTCGACCACGCCGCCAACCGAGACATCACCAACCACATGGACCGGCGGCCGCGCGACGTGGCTCGCGACCGCATGCACCTCGACATCGTCGACCTGCTCGACAAGTATGTCCCGTCGTCCCAGATCCCCGGGCTGGGCAGCCCCCCATGCTGCTCTCCAATCCGACCGTCATTGGTTCCACCAAGTCGGCCAAGGGCAAGCGGCGCCAGCAGCCCAAGAACAATGGCAACGCAAGCATTGCGCTGCAGCACCTTGACGCGTCCGCGACGTCACCCGGTGCGGAGGTTAACCACGTCAAGCGGCGGACTCCCTCCATCAAGAAGCGGAGGGAACCGCCCATGCCGTTGCCGGAGGTGCCCCACCCGCTCGACTCTCCGCACGAATCTCCGGGTGGGCCGCTCTTCCTCCAGCAGGGCGGAGTGGCCACGCTGACCAAGCAGCCGCCGTGCTACGAGGACTGCGTGGGGCCCGTGTACACGGCCGTGTACGACCCGCAGGCCTACGCCAACGCCCCGATGGCCCAGCAGCAACAGCACCCGCGACAGAACTCGGTCCCGTCCATGGGTGGATACACGATGGCCTCGTCGCCTGCCAAGCAGCGCCCCTCGCTGCCCACGTCGCCCACCCACATGGCAGCCATGAGGGCCGCGCACCAGCACAAGCTGCAGCAGGGTACCCCCACGTACGACTACCCTGTCCAGCCGGCCTACTACCACTACCCTACGCCCCCATCCCAGCACAGCCATGGTGGCGGGCCCGAGGCCACGCCCCAACACTACCTCCACCCGGCGGAGACTTACCTGACGCCCTCGCCGGAGTCTCCAGGACAGTGGTCCAGCTCCTCGCCGCACTCGGCGCAGTCCGACTGGTCGGAAGGGATCTCCAGCCCCCTTGGGCAGCAGGCGCTCGGGGGATGCGAGCTCAAGCAGCAGCAGCAGCAGCAGACCGTCCAGCCGGCTGGACTCACCCACCCGGATCCGGTGTTCATCTAAACCCTCGAACCTCGTGCGTGTGCACTCGCGGACGGACGCGGAACTCGTGAGATCTTGTGGACTCGTCCCGTACGTTCCGAGTGTCGCGCGAGAACTACCGTTCGAAACGAGCCCGTGTCTGTGCCGAAACGAAACTGCAGTGTGCTGCTTGCGTGCCAGAATGTTTTATGTTTTGTTTTCTCTTGTACATAGGTTTTGTTGAATGCGCTAGGCTAGAATTCTCACGACGAGTCGTTCTGCTCGTGGCAAAGTCCGTGTCGCAGCGCGTGGTTGCTCGAGAGGGCGGACAATGCCATCGTGCACCGTGGCGTGCCCCGGAGGATGCGCAACTCCTTCGCTACTGTCGGCATTTACTATGTTGTGCAACGCCGCCTCTCATTGTCTAGATTTGTGTTCATTGAAAACTACTCAGTGTATTTGTTTGTTTGCATTTGAAAGATCTACTCGAAATTTAAAAAAAGAAAGCTGTATTGGTTTTGGTGTTGAAAACTTTTATTGCAGCAGTTAACGAACAAGCAACAAGGCGAGTGAAATAGGAATATTTAAAAAGAAAAATGACAGCAACAGATTGGTGATGATTTCAAGGAGCAAGGCCGAGAGAGCAGAGTTTATGAGCGTGACTGTAAGGTAACTTATTTATAGAACCTCCTTTTCTCACTGCTGCCCGTTTCCCAGTATGCCACGGCTCTGAAATCCATCAATGGCTCGCTCCTTGAAAGACTCGGCCATGAATTTTACCGGTACCTCTTTCTTTGTCTATATAGGCTACAGTGTCCTGCATACTATATGTTTAGACTTGTCATTCTGTGTATAGAACCGTTTAGACTCAAACTCCTTCCTAAAAATGAGTTTTCTGAGAAAGAACTTGTAGGTAATTATGTCAGGCAGCAGGTGTGTAACTTTTCTGTTCTTACAAAAAGCAGCCTAAGTGCTTTAGCAAAAGTAGTTAAAGTTGACAGCACTTTTTTAAAGTCTAATCCTAGTAAAGTGAACCCAGCAATTTTTAGTGATCCTTAATGCTTGATAAAAACATGCATAACATCAACAATTCCGCCCAAGTGTTCCGATGTAGTGTGTTTAGTATGCTTTGCTTGCCATATGACAGATGCTGTGTTTCTTTAATGGCAGTTGCGATTCAAGCGCTAGAACAACCCCAAGCAGCACAAATGTCCTGTGAACGTCCACAGGACATCCATGGGACGTTAGGACATCCTAAAGACGTCCACAGGACGAAGTGTGCTACTAGGGACCAGTCAACAATTTTTTTCTGTTTGGACGAGTAGGAACTCACAATGATTCTCAGTGAAAGTGGGGTAGCATGTGCTTGTACATATAGTCCATCATAGCACTAAGGAAAATCTTGCAATGCCCCGACCAGCTCTTAGCACCTACGGTTCCGAAATGTTTCTTGCCAGTTCAGCCACTTGCCATAATAGAACCGCAAGTTATGCAAATACAGCTTATAGATGTGCCTTCCTCCGATTTGCTAAATTTGTACGGCTACAAAACATAGCCTTCCTGAATTTGTGCCCAGTTACTGTATGAGCAGTGCATTTTTCTGTCATCTCAGTATTTATTTCACAAAAAGGGGCCAAACTAATTTACCCAGCTTGTGGCAGTAAATTTTTAAAACCCACCAGTATTTAGAACTCAAAGCATGATGACACCAGCCTGTGAAAAATGGAATCGATGTACTCAGTAAGTCATGCCAACAACTATGCAGCTGTAAATACATACTTTTTAACTGTTGACTCATTTTAAGGAGGCCCTTTTGGTCGTTTTATAAGCCATCGAACGAAGGGAAAGGCCAGCATCATTTTCTAAGCTTTTACGGAGCATGTGCCGGTGTTTGAGGTCATGTGAACGGCAGTGAATGAGAGTAAAAGTAACTTTGTACAAAATGTTCCCTGGGACTATGCAAATATATATATATAAATATAAAGTTTTTTGTTTTTTTTACGAATTTCGTGTAGGATAACTTGACAGGTCATGATGTAAGTAACTAAAGTGGATGCGCTTTATTGTGGTGATTCACCCACCAAGATCACCGATGGCCGAAAATGAATGTGTTTTGAGAACCTGTAGCTTGTCTCTTTCGTACCACTGAGAAAAAAAATATATAATAAAGGCAATTCTTTTTTCAATAACATTTGTGTCCTTCGTTTGCAACAATCTTCTTTTCAGCGTGTACAAAGGCTAGTGCTGTGTTAGTCTGAACACAATGAAAGACACGAATCCCAGCTGAGGGCACAGGAGATATGATACATACGGAAAACCTTATTTTTTCGCAAAGGGCACATAGAGTCCGATCATGGTGCTATACATAAACAGCGGATCGTGAGGTTCAGAAAACTATTCGCAGCAAAAATGTTTTCTGCACAGATGGCATTGTCGCATGAGAACCGAAATGTGGTGCATTTGCCTTGAAGTGCTGGGTAGAACGTTTACTGAATCAAAATTGGTGCAGCAAACCTTCTGATTCAGCATCACTAAACTTATGCTAAAAAAAAAAGAAAATTGGAGCGCAGCTCTTGAGGAGGAGGAGGAAAGGGTACTGAGGGAAGGGTATACCCCGCCTCCTCCCCTCACGAGGGTCACATGACCTCGGGGGGGGGGGGAAGGGGTCACATGACCTGGGGGGGTCAGATGGCCTGGGTGGGGGGTCACATGGCATGCGGGGTCACGTGACTTGTGGGGTCACGTGACTTGCGGGGGTCACGTGACCTGGGGGGGGGGGTCACATGACCTTGCGATTACGCCAACGCCGCTCAAGCCGGAAACAAGCGCCTAAGAGCTGCGCTCTAAAAAAAAAGCAGAAAACATTAATTGTAATTTTTTGAGAAATGGCCCACCTAAAATCGAGAGCAAATCGGGTGAAAAATAGGTGTGGGCTAACTTTAGGAGTGCAATCAAGAAAAGTTTAAAAAATACTATTTTTAGTGTTTCTGCTTCTGCCAAACTTGTTATTGCGGCGGGGGCAGTGAAGAAAAGATACCTATATTTACACCGAGGTCGTCATTGATCTAAGACTACACTTACTAGGAGTGGGCAATCTTTTGCTGTTTTAAGAAAAAAGCAAGCTGAAAATCACTCTAAAAATGGGGGTGAGTTATCTCCCAGGGTTGGGGCATCTCTCGGGATGTTACGGTAGTCAGTTATTGCTCTTTTTTAATTTTCAGGTGAGGTGCAACAAAAAGTACATGCTGTATACGTTTGCAAAGCGTTAAAAAGGTACTTCCTTTTCTTTTTATTCATTTATTTTGAGTGACTTACAAACAGCTTGATGCCTCCTTAGTGGTGCACTCATCAATGTCAGATAGTAGTATAATTGTTTGGACACAATAAAAAAATGGAAAGCTAGGACAAAACAATGGTGGGGAAACACACTTTCTAAATTTATGCTCTCCATTCAAAATACTATCTAGGGGTAAATTTCCCACAAATCTGTTATAAATGATTATACATAAATTGAAGGCATGCCATCGGTATCACATATGAACAAGGATTTCCTTTTGTGGTTTCCAAGATGCAAACAGAACTGAAATGAAAACAAAAGCTATGGGCTCTTCATGTCATATTTTAAAGTGTCATAAATAGAGAAACATTTTCTCCAACATGCACTGGCATTTTATAGACTATAGTGAATGAAGCAATTCTGCTTCAATGAAAATGCAGGCAAGCTGGGACATGATCCTCCACGATTTACCCTACCCGACACAAGGAAAGTAAATTAGCAAACAGGCACGTCCAATGCCTCGAACTCCCCATTTTTTGTTTCTCAACTCTCGGGTAAATTAGAGAATAGAAAAAAAAACACCTTTGCGCCGCTTTGAACAATAAATATCACCCCGAAAACTGCTAAAATTGCAGGCAAAAAATACACAAATAAAGACACAATTGAGAAGCAGGACCTTATTTTGGTTTTTTCTTTAAAAACTAAAAACCCTAGCTATAAGCAAAAAAACAAAAATGCTGCCACGTACTAAAAGCCCCCAAATGCATTTCTAAGAGGCAATGTTCTCAATGGGCGATTCCACCCAATGGCGATCCTGTTGCCAGGGTTAATATGCTCGGCATTAACCATTTTGTGCTACGCTGTCAAGGCTGGCACAAGACGAAGTAACACGCTCTCGCACCAGTGTGGAGCTACAGCACTGTGGAAGCTACGCTAGCCTCGACAGTGTTGCACAGAACAGTTGATTCCAAGTATGGGGTCCTTTCATACTTTTGAGCCCAGGGTGATGCCAACAGAAGAGAGAGCTTGGACCGCCCAGGCTGGATAGTCGCCCCCTGGGAAATAGATGCCCATGAAGCCTTTTACGAAGTCCACAAAGGTGCCGGCCTTGATGTTGTCCCGAATACTCTTCATGAGCCTCATCTGAAAGCCAGAAAGCGAAGTAGACACGCGAGGATTACACCAATGTTCAGCCTATCCTACGAGCCGTTAGCATCGGGTAATAATAATGCCGAACACCTCAAAGCCTACTATTTCCGAGTGCAAGTCACATTTCATGCGCAGCTATCTGGGACTAAGGAGGTTCCAGATTGTAATATTAGCATGAAACACCCAAGTCCTTTCTTTCTTTGAAACTTCAAACATTCAGGAATGGCATAAGCAAGCGTGCTATGAAAAATGAAACCAAAATTTTTCTTTGTTTGCCCAAGAGATGGCACATGCTGAAGCATCGAGATTTACATGGAACCATAAAATTAATTGGCCTGTAGATTCTATGGATTCTTACGAGAGTTCAAGACTAACTGGCACGTGCACCACTAAAAAGGCGTCGAGCCGTTCGTGGGACAGTGAAAAAGGTGAATGAATGAATGCGAACCGAGTCTAGTAGGTAGAACATTTGAGGACTTTGAAAGGGGACCATGAAGGTCCTTGCTTCTTAAAATTAATAAGTTTTGCTCGGCTTGCCTGGAAGTTGACATTGTGAACTGACACCAGATGGCACGCCACAGTCTCCTGCTTGACGATGCGGTGCAGGTAGGCTCGAGTGTAGTGCTGGCAGGTGGAGCACGGGCAGTCCTCCTCGATCGGGCGGAAGTCGTTGCGGAACTCCATGCCCTTGAGATGCAGCTGGCCTCCCAAGACCAGAGCACTGCCGAACCTCTGAAGAAACAAATTATAGGTCCTTAACCATGCTGAATTAACCTCAGACTGGGGTAGAGAGGAGACATCAAAACGTAGAAGAGACAGAACATAGACAGGACGACGTCCCAAACTCAGCTAACTCAATTATTTAGTCCACCTACTTATATAGTCTAAATCTCAAGGCCATCACCACCAACACGAAAGGGTGAAGTCTATACAGTTCAAGTGCCACGGTCTCCATCACACAATGTGAGAATGTGGACAACCTTACAGGTCGGTGTGATAAGGCAACATTTATCCTCCTTCAAACTTGAACAAGAAGATCTCTAACCCGTTCTATTCTAAACACAGTTCCCGCTTTTGATTCAAGAGATGCCACCTCCACCTTCTACCAACAAAAAAGCACCGAAACACCTTCGAGCCAACACACGTCACAAACAAAAGAAACAGCAAAAAAAAAGAAAAATCTGTGCTTTGCAGTCAATTTGCACAGTCACATAGGTGGAGAGGGCGTCTTCTGAATCGGAAGTGGGAACTGTGTTTAGAAGAGAAGGGGAAAGAGATCCTTTTGAACAAGTTTAAAGGAGGATGGATGTTGCCTTATCGCATTGACCTGTAAGGTTGTCCACATTCTTGCATTGTGCAATGGAGACTGTGGTGCTTAAACCGTATAGACTTCGCCCTTTTGTGTTGGTGGGGATGGCTTTGAGATTGAGGCTATATAAGGAGTGGACTAAATAAACAAGTTAACCGAGTTTGAGACGTCGTCCTTTCTATTTTCTGTCTCTTCGACATTTTGATGTTTCTTCTCTACCCCAGTCTCAGATTAATTCAACGTGGTTAATATTCATCAGCTCGCCTGCACCCTAACCATATTAAATTATTGACGTTAGATGTCTAGAAAGCGTGAGACCATTATGGTGAAACTGGTTCACACCGAAGATAAAAATATCTAGTTTGTACAGTGTGACCGTTAGCCTGGGGCCCTTAATGTGCATCTCGCACTGGTGATAAGCAAACGCACACCTGCAGGACGTTTGTCCAGAGTGAAACGGTCAGGCGTGAAGACCGAACACAGAATCCCTGGATTCTGCTGCGAGTGTTTGCTCCATCCATGTACTTTGAGCGATGGTGCACCAATATGCTCGACAACCATGTTGCGATTACTTTAAGATGTCAAGCGTGCGTGTAATACACATGGAGATATCCCATTTTCATCTAGAATGTCAAAGGCACATAAAGCATACAGCATATGTCCAAGTCGCACAAAGACCTTCCCTCAATTTCGCCAAAAATATTTGCCAACTCTAGGCGAGTGCTTGATCGGTATTTTAAGACAAACATTTGGGTCGATTATCTGTGCCCAATGCATGAGTACTGAAATGGAGAGGAAAAACTCACGGCGGTCCTTGTGGGGAAGACACAGTCAAACATGTCACAGCCCAGAGCACTGCATACAACCAAGTCAACTGCAAAGCTGCAAGGAAAATGAGCAATCCAATGTGATTTGAAAGACTAACATGGTGAAGACTGCACCACCGATTCGAAGTAAAATAGCAAAATGCCTAAAAAATGCTCTTACGAACAGAAAATATAGGCTCTACTCAAGTGGAGTATTTGACATTATAGATTCCACCTCTTCAGGGAATGGAACCAAACTAGCAGCTCTAGGTGAGCTTTCTGATATAAAATTAGGAGCACGTAAGAAAAATAAAGCCATTAAGAAAACAGAAAAGATTACTGTAACAATGTGGGGACCATATATTACTGGTGCTGCAGTTTAGTGAGCAGCCTGGATAATAATGCTCTTAATCCATGATGGCAGACCAAAGATACCCACTTGTGCTCTGGGGGCCAGACAAGTGAACAGTGTTGTTGTTGTTCTTTTAGCCATAGTTCCTAACATTTATTTCCTGAAGGTGGACCACATTAAAGAACCTTAATGTGTACGCATTTGTCTAAAAGAGGTGACATGAGGTCATTTTGAGGCATAATGCTTCTTTCATTTCTTTGCTTTGGAGCATGTCAAAAAGCATCTATTGGTTGAAAGACCGAGTTACAAGATCGTCTTCTGCCGGGAAGAAAACTGGCTCCCAGTTTTCTTTTCACCATTCCCCCTCACACTGTTCTTTCCTCCTCTCCCCACAGGAACAGGTGTCTGAGCTACTTCCCACAGAGAGGAGGAGGGTCTCCTCCTTTCTCGAATGGAAAGGAGGAATTGAGAGAGAGTCTCCTCCTTTCTGGCGCTCGTCGGCCGCTCTTTGCAACTTTCCTGTAATCGCATGCTGCCAGCATTGGGTACTAAAAGAGTAACCACCCCCAAGAGAACAATGGGGCACCCTAACCAACATTATCCAAGCCCAAATTCAATGCATTCTTAATCATACTTTGCAGAATTAACAGCACTTTCTAGCCAGTGGGACCTTCACTGCACAAATGATAGACCATGAAGGAACTGCCAAAATGTGTGGCCAAAGGCACTCACCCGACTCCCATGAGATAACGGGGCTTGCCCTTGGGCAGCAGATCGGTGCTGATGTCCACCATGGGCCAGAAGTCCTCCTTGCTCTCCCCGCCACTCAGCCCTCCAATGGCATAGCCAGCAACGTCCGCTTCAAGAGCTCTGCACCGGAGAGACAGGTTTCCGCCATGCAGTGACAAGAGTTGCTCAGGCAAGTGGTACAATCGACACAAATATGAAAAGCTCAATCTCCCTTAGCTTGAGGTGAAGTAAGGTACCGTAAACAGATTTCACAGTTGACCCCCTTATCTATTCATCACCATTCACTCATCATAAACCATTCACTCATAGTGCATCCTACATTTATTCAACAGTCTTCACACCTATCTTACATCCATCCTACATTCATCTCATCCATTCTACATCTATCACATCTATACTAGATTCATGATGTCCATCCTACATCTATCACACAATTCTTTTTACAAAGCAAGTCCATCAAGGAAGTTGTGCATGACAGAAGTTGCCCGCACACACACACACAGCTGACTTACCCAAAGCGCACTGTGTCCGCAGTTTGGCGTCCAGACCTCCCTGCACAATGGGGAAGATATTCTGTGTTGCAGCATTCTTGTGAGCTGATCTGCAGCGGTCCAACCACCGGATTGTCCTAGAATGAACAAAGAAAATTATCATGTAACCACAATAACTATGTTGCATGAAAAATTCAGCAATCCTGTGTTAATCCACAGTACAGTCAGAGCAATAGATTTGCTTTTGTCGCTTTTTTGTTCCGGAGCACATGAAAGCATGTCTCAAGGCAATGACAAAGCTGCAACACCATTTTTCAACCGGCTACTTTTCCTTTTCAAAGAGTATGTGCAGTGAACATTGGGTAATACAAAAACAGAAAAGACATGTGGCCATTTTGTTCTGAACGCTTTTGTTTCATTTTTGTTCCGGGCCGCGTAAAGTGCATCCCTGGCACGAGCTCTTGGCATTGACAGTGCTACAACGGCACTTTGTTATCGGCTATTTTTCCTTTTCAGAGAGCGCTTGCAGTGGGCATCAGGTACTACAAAAACCCCAAGTTTAGAGCAGGTTGTTAACGCTGTGGCTTAGCTCAGTAGTTACACCTTTGCTTCGCACACAGCGGACCCAGGTTTGATCCCCGCGGATGCGGGCAATCTTTTTCAACGATTTGGCAACATCGACGGACGCCCTACAATGCCAACTACAACATCAACGACGACTACTACTACAATATCAACATCAACAACTACAACGTCAATGACGGAAACCATTTCCAGTGGTGGAAAGAGTCCATAAAAGTTATCACTGTAAAAGGAATGCCAAGAGTGAGAGACACCTGTGCATGGCTTCCTCCACCCTGGGCCCAGAGATTGTGCTGCTGACGACGTCATCCAGCTGCATCATGATGTCGGCATGGATGGTGTTCTGGATTTCTGTGGACTTTTCGGGCTCAGCATGATTTCCCGTTCATCGTAGGGGGACACGAATCGAACACCCTCTTCCGTCACCTCGCTCAGCTTCACCAGGGACACCATTTGAAATCCTCCGCTGTCCTTCAAGCCAAGGGAAGAAAGAACTCAATCATGGAAACATAAAGCTGCAATTGTTATATTTTTTACTAATTCTGTAACAGTCCTTAACCATTTTTTCATTTAAATTTTGTCACTGTCACCCAAACCAAAATAAACAAATTAGTCTTTAGTTATTTAGACAACAGGAGTTTAGTCTGCCAGAGTATCACAAAATTGTAATCCACTGTAGATGAGAATGGATGCTAAGTGCGCTTTGATAACAAAGAGGAGATTGGAAGACTGGTGGAAATTATTTTGGGAGAATTGAATGGCATAAAATTAACTAGCACAGCTGAGGACAGGCGGGACAGAGGAAAATTGGGACTGCCTTCCACGTGGCCCCAGCTCAAAGTCTCAACCCTGTCTCCCAGTGGGCCCGGTGTTGGGGTAACGTCGACTACGTTTGATCAGAGGAAAATTGGCGACTCCCTCGCTGGGGAGAGAAAGCAAGGGGTGATGTTTTAGTTTTTTTTGCTTGATCCCCCAAAGGTCATCCTGATGATATCCCACATGGCCTGGTGATAGTTACAAAATTGCAGAGGGGAAGCAAATTGGCTTAGAAGGGCAAGGGGAGAAATCATAGTTTTGGTAATTAGTTTCTAGGCTAGGTGAAGCGAGCTACCACCCATTAAAAGGGTACAGCTATAAGCATCCCTCCATCCACGAGAAACTTAGTTAGTACAGTACAGTACGACCGGCACGACTGCTAACTTGGGGTCGTTTACATGCATCACGGGATACACAACTGCACGCTGGTACGATACTCATTCAGACAAAAACGGGCAAAGGTGGAGATTGAACTGAGGATCCCTCAGTTCTGCAGCGCAAGTTTTCGCTACACATGCTCCGAGCTGCAGTGCGTTAACACACTGATTCCCCCTTATTATCACCCATCGAGGGCTTGTCACTGTGCAGTTCGGAGAAAAGAAAACTATACTGGAAGAGAGTGCTTAATACCGTAAGCCGACTCCTTTGCAGTTGTGTTTCGACCTATCGATCAAACCGCCATGTGCAGAATTGTGTTTTATAAGAAAAGCAGCAGACGCTAACTCCAGTCTCAACCTTCCAGGCACACGGTGCCGTTCTACGGTGGCCGCGTCCTCCTATTGTACCGTTTTCTCTTGTTGCTTTCAAAGCTTTTGTAGCACAATCCATGCCTTTTCTATTTTTTTTCCGCTGTGGCTAGCGTTACGTCCGGACGGAGCACTGAAACGCGTATACCTAACCCTCCCCCCCCCCCCGCCCTCCTCTCTCTCCCCCGTTAACCTAGGGAAGGCGGAGATTCGGACGTAACTTGGGTTACGTCGGACGTAACGCTAGACACTTCGTTTTTTTTTCGGTCGCGTTGTGTGGCTGGCGGAGATCGCTGTGCATTTGCTTGGCAGCCGGCCAACTATGACGACTTCCTTCCACCGTCGAAAGCTTCTTTCTTCAAGGCTAAATCAAAAGTTAGCTCCAGTAAAAATACTATTCTGCATTACAAACGAAAATGTGCGCAAAATACGTGGTCTCGTTGGTTGACGAGAGAGACAAATATGCTTACGGTCAACAGAGCATTTTTCCATGACATGAACTGGTGGAGACCTCCGGCTTTCCTGAGAGTCTCGATCCCCTGAAAAAAAAAAAAAATCACACATGAGATCCAAGTAATCGAGACAGACGGAACATATGCTGGCTACCGCAAACTCCTTTGCTAATTTTTTTATTTTTTCACATTCGCTCGTTAGGATTACAAAGGAGAGTGCAAATAAAGTCCCAGTTAGCCCATTCCTCCCTATTCTCCGTGTGCTACGACCGCGCATTTTGGTGATCGCGTGGATCGCACTAACCGGTCGCATCCCGAGGTGATAAGTGTTCGCGAGGATCAAGTTGCATTTCTGGTCCTCGATCTGCTCGGGAGTCAAGCCCTTAAGGGTTCCTTGTGTACCAACAGGCATAAAGACTGGTGTTTCGACAACGGCATGGGGGAGGGTCAGAATCGCTGTCCTCGCTTTAGAAACGCTACACTCTGCGACGATTTCAAACTGAAGCGCGTGCTTCAAGGGGGCTGCCATGTTGGCATACAAAGTGAAAAGAACTTGGCTTGACTTGACTTGATTGAGTTGATTCTGGAACGTGAACTCAGTGACCTCCTATTTATATTGAAACGCTCAAAGATTTACTAACAAATATAAAAAAAGCAAAACAGACTTTGCTTTGTTGCGTGGCTTTAATTTTTATTAATAATCACAATGCAAGACGTGGTCGATATCAGTGCGTTTACATCTGACTCGACTGCAGATTTGCAACACTGAGAGGGGTCGTGTGCGTTCGCAAACAAAACATGGCCGGCGTTGGACCTGCGAACGGTCCTCTGTCCGATGATCTAAGTAATTTAAACAACGAAGTTCAAACATGGGCCTCTTTATCTCTCACCCACGTCGAGTACCCTGCAGGTATGACACCTCGGAGCCGATTTTACCGTCGTCAGTTGTCCCACGACTAGGAACGAAGGGGCCGAAACCCGGCGCGGCCGCCAACAACTTCAATCAATCGTTGAGTCAGGCGTTTCGAATTCGTCGAAAGCGTAGAGTAGCCGGTTATTTATGGATACGTGGCATGCTGGTTCGTGCCAATGGGTTTTGCGGGTCAGTCCGAAACGTTTCTTAGCGTGTCTAGTTGAAGGAATCGCCGGTCAGTGATCGTTGCCTTTGGCACATCCTTACCGGGTAAAAAAAATTAAACAAAAAAGAAGCTCCACGTCGCGACCGAGCAAAGCAAATAATCTTGAAAAACGTAAAGTTTCCTGAGATGACGGCCTTACTTCCGCCAAGCTCAGCTTCCCTTCTCAGAACCAGCACGAACTTGTACAGGGATCCTCAAATAAATGCTCGCGTTTAGATTGAAACTGGTGCCGTGGAAGGCAGCGCTACCGTTGGAGCGTTTTGAATTTTGGAGCGGGTTTCTTTATTCCTCGTGCGAAATAATTATAATTTAGGTCGTCTTTCGTTCTATGAGAATGCTTTGTTTTGGGTGCGTGGTACGTTGACGGGCAGTGTTTGGCGGTTCTCATGTGTGTTCCTCGGCGACCGAGGCTCCTAACGCATTTAATGTTATTCATTCAGCGAAGGTTAAACGAGCTTGGCTACTAACACGTCAACAATAACAAGAAGGTACTAAAGAATGCTCCCACGTACGAGGTCGTTACCTGTATCTAGGTAGCGGTAAGAATATGCCAATTCGTTTAATGGACGAGGGCACTCCTGCCTGCTTCCCAGCTTTTGCTGTCTTAACTTTTCCCTCATGAAATCAGTCTTTGCAGTTGTTGATGCTCACATTTCATTTATAATAACTGGCTGAGCGTAATATATATATTTTTTTCCAGGTGACTGGTTAGGGAAAATCCTTGCATACATCTCCCTTTCACCGTTGGTGGTTCTCGTATCGTTTGGCACTCTGATTATTTTTAGGAGAGATTTGCACACGGTGAGTCAAGTTTGTCAATTCATGTCGTGACCGCTGTGTCACATTAAACATCTTGTACTGTGTGTTAGTGAATTTCTAGCTACGCCTCTTGCATCGGACAAGCAAATTATAAATAATAAAGATTTATATATTGTTATCTTTGTAACATCCAGATCACATTCCTCTGTGGAACCATACTCAGCGAAGGCATCAACTTCATACTTAAACATGTGATAAAGGAAGCCAGGCCGTACAAAGGTAGGTTGTTCTCACTTATATTTTGAGGTGTATTAATGATGAAAAAAAAAAAAGGAAGAAAGCATTACATATAGAAAAAGCAGACAGGGCAGTGCAAATGTGTTGTCTGCTGTGTAAATCTTCAATTAATTTTTCTTTTTCACTTTTTTGAGGACTTGCCAATTTCTCTCAACATCTAACTGTTGTTTGCATATCACACCTATGATTGTTTGGACCTACATCTGTACCGACTGGCATTGTTGCATGGTGCAGTGCACCAACCACGGGGTTGCTCATGCATCACTGAGCGAAGCAGGAGCCACGGTCAACGAGCGGCGCGACACGCGCACAGAACGAATACGATGAGCAGCATTGGCAGCTATGGCTCGGCACTCCATGGACTGGCCCCCATCTTATGTAGTCCTGTCCATATGCAAAGAACTAGTTAACTTGGTTAGGAACCAAGCGCTCGACGACTATAAATTTGTGACCCGGACTACCGGAACGCTCTACCCTACACCTCCCACTTCGACTTCGAGATGTCCCACCCTATAGCAAATGGATCATCATCTGGCGATGCCGCAGCCGGGAACGCCAATGCTCACTGCACACTGCTGCCACCTACCTCAGGCTGCCAGAATTCTGGGCAAGGGATGCAGAACTCTGGTTTCTCCACGTCGACGCCTTCTTCTGCAACAACCGGATAACTTCACAATGGGCCAAACTTGACTACGTCGCCACAGTTCTACCTCAGACAACATCAGTCGTGAGAGATCTCCTCTGCTCTCCCCTGGAGAATCCTTATGACGTCCTCAGGGACGCATTGATTCAGCGCACCACCACCTCTGAACAAAAGCGACTGCAGCAGTTACTTACGGCCGAAGAATTACGCGACCGAAAACCGCTGCAACTTCTTTATTGCATGCAGCAGCTGCTAGGAGATTGAACAGGCAGCCTCGACCATTTCCTCATCCTTGAGCTCTTCCTTCAAAGGCCTTCAAGTAACGTCGGATGACCCTTTCAACCTCAGAAGCAACATCTCTGGAAGCGCTCGCAAAGGTGGCAGACAAGATCATGAAAGTCAGTTCCCCAGTGCTTTACGCCACGCACCAAATGCTGCCCTCGCAGCAGCCGCCATCTCCCTCTACCGATGGGAAGCTGGTCGAAGTCATACACCATCTTTCTTAGAAAGTCGAGCAGCTTTCGTTAGACGTTGCTGAACTGCGACGTACATCACCAGTTACACATCGATCTCGCTCCTCCAGCTCCAGTCGAAGCACCAACTGCAGTCGTTCCCCCAGTGGAAACTGCACCTGCTGGAACCACCACCGGTTTGGTGATGCTGCAAACAACTCATTAAAGGTGGCTAATGTGGTGAGTTCAGACAAGAGCCGTCTCTGCTTCATCATTGACAAGTCCACCTAGGTTTTCTATCTTGTGGGTACAGGTGCGCAACTCAATGTTTATCCTTCAACTCTGGAGGACCACCGAAACCGTCAACCTCCGACATCTCTGGCAGCTGCCAATGGTTCAGCTATTCACACCTATGGTGAGAAATTAATCCTACTCTATCTCGGTTTACGAAGAACATTCCGCTGAATTTTTATAATCGTGGACGTCAAGTTCCCCATCTTTGGAGCGGACTTTCTTCAGTTTTTTAACCTCGCAGTAGACATCGTCAACACCAGCTTTAAGACACTGAGACGCACCTACACGTCCAAGGAATTGTGGCACAATATCCGAAGCTCGTGCTTCTTCAGCCATCTTCATTAACACTGACAAGATGGGAAGCTCTTTTTCACAAGTTTCCAAAGCTTAGACGACCATTGTTTTATGCTGAATTAACGCAACATACCATTACTCATTCTATCAAGGTGACTGGACCACCTGTCTTTGTACACCCTCAACAACTTGCTCCAGACAAACTTAATGTTGCAAAGAACGAGTTCGATCATATGCTCGAGCTCGGCGTTGTGCGACCATCCTCGAGCAGGTGGTCGTCTCCCCTGCATAGTAGGGTCTAGAAGAAAACCGGGGACTGAAGACGGTGTAGTGACAATTGTGCACTTAACAAAGCACGGTACCAGGCTGCCATGCAGTCCCGCACATCCAGGATTTCTCCGGGCCATGGCAGGAGCAACGATCTTCACCAAGCTGGATCTCGTGAAGGCTTATCATCATGTTCCCATCGAGCCGGTAGACATACCTAAAAGAGCCATCGTGACACCTCTCGACTTGTTTGAGTATGTGCGTATGCCTTTCGGCCTCAAGAATGCCGCTTAAACGGTTCAAAGATTCATGGATCAAGTACTGCGAAGCCTTTCATTTTATTTCGCCTACCTTGATGATATTCTCCTTTTCAGTAAGACTCCCGGCGAACACGAAAGTCATCTGAGCTCCATCTTCGAGCATCTAAATGAGTTTGGCGTGATCATCAATATACAAAAATGCACATTTGGCATTTCTGAACCCTATTTTCTTGGACACCACCTAGACAAGAATGGAATTCGACCTCTGACATCAAAAGTCCAAGCAATCCAGGACTATCCAAGACCATCCAACGTTCGGCAACTCTGGGGATTCCTTGGTCCGACCAATTTCTACCGTTGTTTCCTTCCGGGTGTGCCGCGGTGCTTCGCCCACTTAACGTGCTCCTCGCAGGAGTCAAGCGGAAGACTGCACCTCTGATCTGGAACGATGCTGCAGAGGAAGCCTTCAACAGAATGAAGGAAGAGCTAGCCCAAGTCGTTTTACTGACCCATCCCAGATCTGATGAGCCAACTTCCGTCATGGTTGGTGCTTCAGACACAGCGATCGGCATAGTTTGCCAACAGTTTATCAATGGATCATGGAGCCCCATCACCTTCTAGTCCAAGTTGCTGTCACCTGCAGAGACCAAGTACGGTACCTCCGGACGCGAGTTACTTGGCATCTACTCCGCAGTCCAGTACTTTCGACATTTCCTGGGAGGTAAAGAATTCTTAAACAGACCATAAGCCGCTGACGTACGCCATTGCCACTTGCAGTTCTGCGTTCTGCTCACTCACCAAGAGAGATACGTTAGCTGGCATTCGTATCAGAATTCACTATTGACATCAGGTTCATCAACGGACAAAAGAATGTCATTGCCGATGCAATTTCCCGCATTAACATCGATGCGACTTATATTGGAACACCTGTCCCTGGACTACTCAACCCTTGCAGCTTCCTGGAAAGCTGACCCCGATGGCATGGCATGTAATAACTTCTAAGTTATGAAAAAGTAAAACAGAAGAAACTTACGAGTGCTACCAAAAAAGAGGGTACATGAAAACCTTATAGTAAAGACTTACTCAGCGATGATGAAATTGACACATGGAAATATAATATGTCATGATAAAGAGACATGTAACAATGAAACAAACGTGTCATGGTTTGTTGTCTACGATTTCGCTTGCCAACTCATTCCAGTCGACCATGGCCTGCAGAAGCGGGGAAAATTCATACAAGTTAGTTTTTGCAAAGGGTATATGAACTTTGTTGGGATGTTCATAACGAGAAAAGATGCGGGGGGAATGACATTATTATCACAAAATTCAGTTGAAGAGTGAAAGAGCTTATGAAAATGCAATAGCCTAGAAGAAGTACAGCTAGACGCATCACCACCTGCAGTGGTATGTGACGTTTCGACCAGCCAAACATGGCCATACCTCCCTAATCTCATCCGGCATCAAGCCTTTGATGTGCTTCATTCTTTGGCACACCCAGGTACTATTAAAACGATGGAACGGCTGATTTCATCTTGGTACATGTGGCCCCGCATAAATTCTGACATCCGACAGTGGCCGCGCACCTGCATAAACTGTCAGTGTACCAAAGTTCGTTGCCACACCACATCCCCGAATGCGACATTTGAGCTGCCCAATGCACGCTTTACCCGCATCCACATGGACATCATGGACCCCTGTCACCATTGGTAACCTATTCACCGTTGTCGATTGCTTCACCGGATGGCCTGAGGCAGTTCCTCTAACCAAAATCACAGCTGAATCGGTCACGCAAGCATTTCTCACTTGGTGGGTTGTACGATTTGGTGTCCTACAACTGTCACCACTGACCGTGGAAGGCAATTTCAATCCACCTTATTTAGAACATTGTCACAACCGTTTGGTTTTCACCACATCTCAACGACATCATACCACCCGAGCACGAATTGGCTCTTCCAGCGTTTTCACAGAGAAGCTAAATACAGGATTACTGCTTCCGAGTCAACATCCTGGACGGAGTCCTTCCCCTCGTAATGTTGGGAATCGGCGCTGCTCTCAAACTAGACTTTGGGTGCAGCGCAGCACATTTGGTCTACGGCGCACCACTCCGCATGCCAAGTGATTTCTTCTGTGCTTCACCATCAAGCTCTCTACCTGATCCTCTTGACTACATGAAAAAACTATGCTCCGATATGGCCAACCTTCGTCCACCACCCACATGCAAGTCCCCCCAACTGAAAATCTTCGTCAGCCCGGACCTTTCTACTGCCACACGTTTTCATGCGCCGTGATTCGGTGTGACAATTGCTTCAGCCTTCTTACGATGGCCCCTATTAAGTTCTTGCTAGAGCGGCCAAACATTTCACCTTGGCCTACCCGAACCGACAAGACGACTACGCATTTATTGGAATTGAAGAGTATCGGCACTATTCTCCATCGCTATCCGACGCTGCCACGACAACCATTCGTATGTTTGCGTCGCATAACATTTGTTTACATGCTGCTTTGATAGGCTGCCATCTCGGTTGTTTGGGAGCACACTACCCATATTCTCAGATGTTTGTTTTGCACTTTAACTAAATCATTATGACCATTAATTTTTTTCTGCAGCTCGTGATAACTACACAGAGTATGGCATGCCATCCAGTCACTCCCAGCTGATGTGGTTTGTGGCAACCTACTTGGCCTTCTTTGTGTTAATTCGGTGAGTGGGACACTGCATCTCTGTGGACCTGGTTGTTGTTTTGCTGTTAGAAAAAAGGTAGCGATAATAAAACTAAAGTTCTAGACTGTGAGGCGTTTACCTGCTTGTCTATTCCTTGTTGATGCAAAGTTTTTTTTTCCACTTTATATTGTTTTCTTTAATTGTTAAACGGTGCGCAACTATTTCGTTTCGTTGGAGTTAGCTGATTGTAGTCGATGACACTGCCATAATCTGCTCTGTCAAATTAAGGTGTCAGTCACTTCATTGACTCTCCCCAACTCTGCAGTGTCCATCTGCAAGAACTATGGCTAGCAGGAGAAACACACACACAGACACAGACACACAAGGGGGGGGGGGGACATGTAATCATTTATACGAAGCTTTATGCTTTCCAAAAACAAGTATGCGAGAGGAACCATTAGTAGAACTTTGTGTGGGGTGGTGACAGATACTGAGCTTTCAATTTCTGCTTCGATAGAAAGGACACTGGGTTAGGTTTCAGACATAGCTTAGTTACGGTGGCACTCGAGTAGGCCTAATAATATGGGCCATAGGCAGCTGTTCAAACAAGGTGGCCAACTTTTGTGGGTGTCTTCCAAGACTGCATGTGACCCGTGGACCTTGGTTTCCCTGGCTGTGCTTTAAGTGATGCCTTTCCTTCTGGCCTGGGCTCCTTTACCCCGTAGCCTCCATCATGGCAGCAGCAGCAGCAGCTGGCCTTGGGAGAATCTGTGGAAGCATGCTGTGATAGTCTGCTGGTTCCTGCTGGCAGGAGTGGTTTCATACAGCAGGTACGAGCTGCTTCTCACCTTCTATTTGGACACATGTCCTGGCTATTTTTACAGTTTAGCACAGGTTAGACAGTTTAGTGTTGTTCTAGAAGTTTGAGGATGTTTTTCATTGCTAGCATACCTAAGGATAGCATGGTACACTCCCTTCACCGCTAAGTTGACAAGGTGGTGAAAGCTTCACGCTTCCCAGATAAATCATACTCAATTTCTTGGGCCCGCCATCTGCGCTTGAATATGGGCAGGGAGCATGATCACATGGTGCAAGACTAACAGTTGACTGGTCCAATGAGCGCATAGCTTCCGCTGCAGTCGGCTTAGCAGTGGACAGCGTATAGGAGCTACAAAATTATTCAGCAGCTCTTTTCATTGTTGGGAACTTATTTATCTTACATATAATATTTTTTGTTTTAAGTTTTGGAATAGATGTCTTTTGTTGTAGCTTATAGGCTTTATCACAGTTTAGGAAATTTATGCTATGTTCATACAGAGTTACAATGGGAGGCACACACTTGTGTTTTCGAACTTTTGAAGTGATTTCTGACCTACCGTAACTATTTTTTCGTAGTTCTGTCTTAATTATGGAATAAATGGACCAGCAACTTTCTTTACCATCTTCAGTAAGAAGTGAATAAGTTTTCGACGAAAATGATTACAAATTTTGCTGGTGCAAGTTGAAAGCTATGCGACAGCGAGGAGTTCCCAAATGCAGGGTCCGCTGTGGACGAGCATTGCTCTTCTTCAGGTCCAATGTTTCTCTGCATTTCTCCAAGAGACGGAAACGTCAACTCGCACGTTTCATTGGTTCCTGTCCCCACAGGAGCAGACAAGTGATAGGTTTTTTTTTTGTTAGGGCAACCAGCTTGCAGTCACAACTTTTGCACATTGATTAATATGTAGCACCTTATGCGGCTCATGCTCTGGCAGCTGAGAGGTTGAAACAGAAGGCACGATTAAATCATCCTCATACAGGAATGCTGGTGGTTATGGCACGTTCACAGCACTTTGCAGTCATCCAGGCATTGTGGCAGAACAATGTTCCTGTCATACATTGTAGAGGCTGTGCTCAGTGGGAATTCCTCTTGTTGCAGAGTGTACCTTCAGTACCATACGTGGGCCCAGGTGTGCTGGGGGCCCTGATCGGCTCACTACTAGCCTGCCTCTGGTTTTCTGTCACCCAGTTTGTACTCACGCCCCTCTTTCCTCGTGTTGTGTCCTGGTGAGTGGTTTTCTCATTTACTCGCTGCCTCGATAAAGCAGTTTATTGCTGCCTTGGCCACAAGCTCCTCTAGTTAGAAGTTTTGATTAAGGTAATTAAAGGTTTACATTGCCAAAGTAATTGGAGAATATCCAAAAGGTACTTGTTGGAGAAACAAAGTCCAATTCTCTCTTTGCTTTGTTAGAAAGGTTACTGGCGTTGCATTGTCTCGCTTTAAATTAGTCCACTTTCTGAATCCTTTTCCTCTATTAAAACCTTTGCCTAATGTGCATGATAAAAAAAAAAATATGCTGGTGGACTATTCTTTTATGAAGCATACAAGCCCTTGTGTTTGAGACAGGAGTCAGTCAAGGCAGCAAAAAACCTGCCAAAGACATTCCCGAAAAATCTTAGATAGCATTTCATATAACACAGAATTTTCTGTTTTTCTTGGTGTTTCTTTTGTATTTGGTTGCAGGCATGCAGTTGGTGGAATCCTGATTGTACACTGTATGCACATATTCAGAGCCTGATAATGTTTTAGAACACAGTAACATGCAGGAATAGGAAGTGTGGGCCAGAGCAAGATGCAGAAGAAAGCTTTAGTGATCTTTCTTCGAACGCCTCTCCTTTATCAAGACCAGAGCTGGTCGTGTTAGCTTCACATTAATTGATGATTATGCCGCAGGGTAGCAATAAGAAATTCCGCAGCGTTAGTGACTTGCAACAAATCTTGAAGGGAATGGCATAGCTCTCTTCCCCTGAATGCCAATTTGGACTTGCATGCAATGGCTTTTGGGTTAACCCATCTGTCGGGTGGCAGATCTTTGTTATGCTTCATGAGGTAGAAAAACATTCTTTGTAGAGAGTGGCTGCACGTGGTGGGAGTTGTTAGAAAAATTGAATTTTGGTGTCGAGAGGCGCTGCAACTTCCATCCATTCCATGTTTGTTTTCAGGCCCGTGAGCGAGCTGCTCATGCTGAGAGACACCACTTTGATACCCAATGTTATGTGGTTTGAGTACACCTCATACCGTGCCGAATCGAGGTAAGGAGCCCTTCAGACAACTGTAGTCCCTTTATGGGTTTGCGTACTTACAGCGTTGTAGTAAATAATAATATAGGCCTAGAAAAGAAAAAGTCAAAGCCATTTACAACTCTTTGTAATGCCGAATTAGAGCGCAGCTCTTGAGGAGGAGGAGGAGGGAAGGTACCGAGGGGGGGGGGGGTTACGTGACCCCCCCTCTCCGAGGTCACCGAAGGTAATCGAGGTCCTCCCAAGGTCCTCCCGAGGTCCTCCCGAAGGAACCCGAGGTCCTCTTGAGGTCCTCCCAAAGGAACCCGAGGTCCTCCCGAAGGAACCCGAGGTCCTCCCGAAGGAACCCGAGGTCCTCCCAGGACCCGAGGTCCTCCCGAGGTTCTTCGGGAGGACCTTGGGTTCCTTCGGGAAAATTTACCCATAATGCATCATGCAATTACGCCGACGGCGCCGCCGCTCAAGCTGGAAACAAGCGCTTAAGAGCTGCGCTCTAAAAAAAAAAAAAAAGGCTGGTTAGTTTTTTATTATTAACATTTACTTTTGCTTGGGAGCCTGTCACTCATGCTAAGCTGCTGGAACGACTGTTGGACATCCCTTAAAAGCGACTCCAGTCGAATTTCGATGTTAAAAGAACAATGCAGTCCTACGTCGTACCATCTGACAAGCCTACACGTAAAATATTACGCTGCGGTTCCGCCTAAAAGTTTAATAAACCGACCAAATAAAGTCGAAGCGGCTCCACGGTCACCAAAATCCGCCCAATCTAGCGGGCAACGCGCGGCCTGCAGAGCAGTGCAGCTAATGCTGCTGTGTGGACACAGCCAACGCTGCGCGGGACGTCAACAACTGGAAGAATCGTTTTGTTCGTTTCTTACTTTTCAAAGTGCAGAGCGCAAAGGCGAGAGAAAAAAGAGAGCGTGGTCCACCGCTTTCATTGATGACATAGCTGACGTCTCCGCATCACGTGATGTCCAGTAGTTGACCAGCTGGACCAATGTTGCCTGCTGCGGGCAATGTTTTGGTTTCGCTTTGTGATTTTTATTTAAACGAGGTTTGCAAGAAAACTATTCAACTTTTCAGAAAACAAATGGCATAGAACGATTTATTAGTAGTTTTGACATGATGATCACTCGTAATTCAGAATTTTCGGAATTGATATATACCTGTCGTGTTCAGAAATAGGCTGAATATGATCCACAATATCTGTAAATGACAATCACACGTTTTTATTTTGAGCCTGATGGTTGTATTTTTCGTTATGAACGGCCCACTCTGGCAAGTGCTCGGGGAGCAGCCAGCGGAGACACGTCACATCCGGCGCAGTCGTGAAGTAGTTTGTCTCGGGATGAGCAAAGCTGCGGCAAGGCTGACGTCGTCAGTATGCCTTAGTTGTTCCAGCCACCGAAGCGGTCGAAGCAAGCCGGCGATCAGGCCACTGCAACTAACCTCAAAGCTGCGTTTCTGTGAATTTTGAGTGAAGGGTTAATCTTCTATAATCTTGTTGAGGGAGAATAACGTAGTCTGGTACACACAAAAGAGAGCCTTGTTGAGTGGGGAGTTTCTCCCTCCCCTCTTCTCTTGTGCTGACCGTAGAGCTGTTGGGATGACGTCAGGTTCAAAGCATGTATAGTTCTAGGCGAGACAGTTATCGTTGCTACCTGTCAAGGTTCCTAGACGGGCATTACAAATGAGGGTTTAGCGACATCCACTAGGTGCTCTTTGATAATACGTTTAATATGTTTTAAAATTCCTTGTACCCTATGTGATACTGCACCTTTGAATATATTTAGAACAAAAGTATAGCGCCCAAATTTCGGTTTAGTATCCCTCTAACCCCTTGCGGTCAGAATAGTCTGACCAACTTATAGGATCATTCCGGTTATGGAAATATTTTGGACGCATGGGCCCCGAGAAGCTTAAAATTATTTCGACGTACAAGAGGTAACGTCTCACACTGAATGTAAGGACAGGAAAGTCCGGGAGATTGTTTGTGTACAAACTCCAGAACGACGTTTGTGGTGGAGCGCGCTCCGCGGCGCGCTGGGTTGCAAAGTCGTTTCATATTCATCACTACTTTCACTCAAGTCGCAAAGGTCGCCTCTCCATCATCTGATGGAGTGGATATAGTCGACGTCCTCTTCACTGAAATTGTCGTCACTTCTCAACTACATCACACAGAGAGTTGTTACGGTGACTAGAATCAGCTCAGCATGCGCTGACTGGAACGTGGGCTGAAGCAGAAGGTCTGCGGAAGCCGGTCGCTGCCAGGAATGCAAAAGGTGGTGAAATGGAGTTGAGGCGCGCTCACTCCGTTCTGCAAAGAGATCATAGCCGCACAACCTGGAACAATGTCTTGTTTGCGGCATGCTCACTAGTTGCAAGAAGCAGGTCTACAGCTATCGCGGTGAACAAGAAGGATATGATGATTTCAGGTTTGTAGCGTATGGGTACACTTTGGATCCTCATTGCCAAGCTAGGTCCGCTACAGGATGAGTAAAGAAGATTGTGACCCATCGGAACGAGTGCCTACTATTAGACACTCATTTACAAGCTGGAGCAGTGAGAAAGCTGGATGGACTATCACCTTAAATTTGAATGACACAGTGCAAACTAGAGCGTCTGCAGCAGATCCACTTCTGTGCGACAGAATGACAAGCGTAAACCTGCCTCACCCATACCCTTCCTTATGTTGCACTACTGCTATATGAAGCCTTAGGAACCTGCCCTCTATGTAGAAGAAGCTCCAGAACTCCTTTCAGAGAGCCTGCACTCGTTGAAAGGGAAGCTCCTCTGAATGGCCTTGCACCGAAACACCACCACGCATCACTTTTCAGTGTGGAAGCAGCTGTGGCCGAAGCAGTGTTGAAGTTCAATGCAGGGAACGAAATTGCCTCAGCGAGAATCCTGAAGGAACTCAATGTGACTCCTGGCCCACAGAGCTCAAAGCGCAGGTTGAGAAGGACAAGCGTCGAGCGACAGCTTCTGCACGCAAGCGCACGTCGGCAGAGAGAGTGCAACGGGCCCTCAAAGTGCCACTCGGGTGCCAGCAATCAAGCTGACTGCATTCCTGGTGCCTTGTAGGCATTGGGCAGGTTCCAGCAGTCAAATTGCCTATATTCCTGGTGCCTGTGAGGCATTTGACAGTGTAATAAATTTGTACATATTCTCTTCATTTTCTCAAAACACAAGCTTTGGACTCTTTGCAAATTTAGAACTAAGATATCTCAGTATCTAGGGGAGGTAGAACTATACCATTTGCAGTGACTTGTAGGTAGGTGTATAAAGCATACTATGTTGGAAGCAAATTTTTGAGTTTAGGTGAACAAAATTTTTAATTGCCCTATTGTTTACCTCTTGCCAACCATAGAATAAATGCTGAACTCCCATGTGTTCTAAAATAGCTAATAATGGCCTAATCTGAAAAGTACTTCCAACATTGTATTCCTTGTGCTCTGTAGTATCTAACCACATGTTGTTAGTACTTTGTGTTGAAAACATTTTTTTCTTTTATTTTCTTCAACAATGGTTATAGATTTCTAATTATCTTGAGAAGTTATTGACTTGCTGAAAAAACGACCAGATATTTGAAATCCAGCACCATAAACAGAATATGAATGCAAAGTTTCATTGAGTTTGATGCATAACTAAGGGAAATGCTTCCAAGACCAGTGTTTCCCCTTAAAGGATACTGCACAGGATTGAGCAAGCACCCTTCCAAAATTCGGAGACAATCTTGGAAAACTGAGGAGTGGACGCTTGTTTGGTCAGAGTGCAAAAATGTAGAAGAGGAACATAATAGCTTGGGCTTCACTGCATTGCATCGGCACCTTAAAGGAAAGGAATGACGCGGAGAAGCGGCTTTGTTGCATAGGTTGGTGCAGAAGTTGGGTGGGTGCTTGATATATCCCTCGCTCATTTTTCAAGCATGTCTTAAGTAGCAGGGCTTACTGTGACGTGGGTGCTTGCTCGGTATATCACGGTACTTTGTTGCCACCATCGATGTCGTATGCCGAAAAGAAATTATTTTGTGGCGTAGCACCGCGCACTCATCATACAATAATGCATATACTTCAACATCTGGCACAGTGATGGTAACAAGATCTGCGACGGGTGTTAACAGTACGAGTCATATTGTTAACACCCGTCGCAGATCTCAGAGGTTCGCAGAGGGGCATATGACACGGTGTCACCTTGGTTGGTTCCCTACTGCAAAAGCATACTTTACGTGGCTTGCATGTGATGTCATTCCAGCATGCTGGTGGTCATTTCTACCTGTCCTTGATGACAAGGGCAAATCGGATGGTACAAAGTGAATAAGACTATTTATGCACTTAGCAGCAGGGCCACCAGAATGGTAGCTGATGGGATGTCAGTGCAAGTAATGTGTGTATGGGCCCGAACTGGGGAATGGCTACTGAGACCTGTTAAACTATGACTGTTTAGAAATGAGATGAAATCAGGCCCCTCAGTCTGGTTTGCACTTGTCACGATGGTTTGAACTTTGCATCACTTGCATTACAGCGGTAGTGCCGAGATAATGATGCAACTTCGCTTTAATAATAATAAGTATTTTTTTTTAACAAAAACAGTGTTGGTGGAGGTAAGGAAAAAAATTTTAGAAACAGCTAAACTGGGCCCAAGCCCCCACTTTACAACAGCAGTATAGTGTGTATCAAAATGTAGTCTTATTATTGCAAGGAACCAATGAAAAACTTTGGTAAACCAATGCAATAAAAAATTATACACTATACACGCATGTAAAAAAAAAAAATTCTGCATAGCAATTTGTACATAGCTTTTCTTTTATTTCTAGGACGAGACAACGAAAACTGGTGTCCATGAAGTCTCAGTGACACAGGGAAGACTGCCTTCGTGGTGATCGTCACATGAGGCAATGGGACGTGAGGGCAAAGCGAGAACTGAAACTACCGTCATTTTCCTTTTCCGACTCCTTGTTCCTCGGAGAACCGAAACTGGGCAGGACCGGCAGGCCGTCGCACAACGAAAGTGACGGCCAGCGCGAGGAAGCCAATGTTTGTTGCAAGCGCCGCATGGGGGGAAAAATGCATCGAGGCAAGCGCCACTCATTCCAGCAACATGTTCAACCTGTCACGTCATCCCGCGAACACGTCCCCCGAAACCCACGTTCGGCAAACCCCGCGCGCAGACGAGTCGGAAACACCTCGTTGGCCCAGGTGGCACCTCTCTTTACCGAGCTGCAACAAAAACAAACTTGTCTGACAGTAAGCGGTACAAACTTGTCTGCATCCCTGTAGTCGCCGACAAGACGAGCACTGCAGGCAGGTCTCGCAGTTGTCCCACCTCCGACGCAGGCTTTCTACCTTCGATAACACTTGGACGTTTACTGAGCTTCGAGCGGAAGGCAATGAGCGGGTACTGGAGCCTGAGCATCGGAAAGGAATGCCCGGTCGTTCTCGTGCTGGCAGTGATTATAGTTAATGTGTTTCTTTACTTCCGCTAGTGGAGTTGGCCAACTCTTGCCACTGTGGGGACTGAGGGTTCAAACGATACGTTCGCGTGTAGAGGAAAGCACGGTTTCACATTTGAATTGCACCGGCCCACATTCCGTGTCTGTTACATGACGCGCATCGACCCAACGCTGGGCCTGCCTTTCCGTCATTTTTCGATTGCTGCCGCTTTGAAATTATCGCCACTTTGGGGAGAAAAACAGTCGGTCCCACCGATCTCGAGCTTTCACACCGACTTTTGAACTGGGCTCTGGAGGGAAATAAAGACTTTTGCTTCTTAATGCTTTGCGTCGTTTTCTTTGACTGACCCTCCGCAACCCCTCTGCAGGGTTGGTTTTCCCGCGTGGCCAGGTGCTTAGAGGAGTGCGTGAAGACGCTTCCCTCTTTGCCCCTCTAGGTTTTGTGAATTTCACTCAAGATACTATCTATTCTCGGCGTCAACGTCTTCAGTACTGCAGCTCCATGCTGTGGCTTGCGTCTGGTCTTGTGTCTCATTTGCATGCACTCTCACGAGAAGGATATGCAAGATCAGCTAGACAAAGCTTTGCTAGCTTCGGAGCATTGGAAACTGCTAGCCAACATTACTAAAACACTCAGTTGGGAACCTCACACTTGAGACCCAGACCCCTGGCGTCCACCGAGACCAAACTAAATACGATAACAGCGCCACCCTTTAGCTTCTAGTCAAAACATGGAAATTCATTTATATTGGTACTGCGAAATGGCACTGCTGGATGGCGCCACCGGCCCTTGGGCGATTCGACCTGAACCGATACGTGCACGCCTGCAGTTCCCGGAGTGGCCGCTGCGGGAGAAATGGCGGCGTTGTGATCGACATTAGTTCGGTTCTCAAGTACGGATCAAAGCCACTTTTTCAAAGCAGGCTTTATGGCAGTTTGCCAACTGAGTTCTAGCAACGTTGTTGCTTGCCTTGACAACGAAGACATCAAGATGGGAGTGCTTGAAATCAACCGCCCGAATTCGCATAAGGCTCCAAGCAGGGGCGGATCCAGAACTCCGTTTTGGGGGGGACGCGAAAATTTGTAAGGATGCTATTACCCCATTCTTTTTGTGTGCACCGGGGGGTCCACCCATGTCAAATCGCCCTCCGGGAAGGGGAGGGGGGGGTTGACTTAATTTAGGGGGGGGGCGGCCGCCCCTGCCCCCTTCCCCTTGGATCCGCCACTGGCTCCAAGAATATGAAAAATGTCAATCTTTCTGTCTGTTCTTTTTTTTATTAGATAAACGACAATAATTTCTGATGCCTTTTTTTTTTCTAATTTTAAGGTCGGTCAAAGTTTGGAACCTTCTTTTTTTTTTTTTGTGCTCCGCGCCCGTTGATAAAGAGGAAGAACCTGGTTCACGTGACGGAACGTTCGATCGTGTTCACGCCGCGTGATTCGAGCGCGACCGTGCAGCAGCGGTCACGCATCTCTCCCAGAACGATGCCCAAGAAATCGCCGTCCTCCTCCAGTCTGAACCGCTCCCGATGGACCGCTGCGGAGCAAACGGTACGTGGACTACGGAATAACGCCTCGATCCCCTTAACCCCAGCGTCAAAGAAGGATGTGGAGCCGTCCAATGGGTTGAGCTTTCTCGTGTTCTTTCCAAACGTTTTTTTTTTTTTGGGGGGGGGGGGGAGCAATGATTTGAATGGCAAGATCATATGTATGCTCGGGGGACGTAACACTGATGAGTAAGAAAGGATCGGAGGCATCGGAGGTGATGTTTAGCAAAGCGTTCGCTTTGCTAAAGTGGAAATACGTGGGAGGAGCTTCCTCTCAATTCTTACCCTGGCACCGACCATAGAGTTCTCCCAAATGCACAACTCACAAGCCTATTACAGTCAAACGCCTGTATAACGAAGCGTGTGGGACCGCGATAATTCTTCGTTATACACGTCACTTCGTTATATCCGTCGCGCACTTTAATGACCCCGATAAAGCAGATGTACAGGCTATTAAAGCGTTGTACAGGCTATTTCGTAGTAGAAGCGTTCGTTGTAGCGGCGTTTGACTGTAATAGTTTTTATTTTACGCGCTGCTTTTTGTGGTTGTGGTTTCTGTTTATGAGCGAATTTAGAAATTCGCAGTTGGATGGTAATTACCCTAGCACGTCTAAACCCAGGAGAACGCTTCAGGCTGCGCGAGCGCACGCTTCCGAACCACGAGTTCGGAAAATCGCTCATAGGCCTTCTGCCAAATTACCCAATCATCGAGGGGAACGCAGCGAACGCAGGTAGACGCGCTGCACGCACTCGCCCTCTCTGTTTCCGCCAAGAAACTTCGGGGGGAGGGGGACACGAGCGCGCGGGGTGACGTTAGATCGCCGAGCTCTGATTGGAATGATAAGAGGGTTGACCTGAAGCTAGCTGCCTTTGTTCCCACTGCTGCACTCGTCGGACGCGTCAGAACGCTGGACGCCGTCGTCCGGGGTTTGGCTCTCGCATTCGGACGTTGTCGACGAGTGCGCTAGAGACAGCTTAGCTCGGCGTTCTGATGTGCACTCGCGCTCTCATCTCTTCTCCCCCTGTTTCTCGGCGGAGAACGCGGACTCAGAAAGTCGAAGAAATGGAACAGAAGGCAGGCTAAACAAAGCGCACAAAACGGAGCAGTGATATCAGGTGATCTACACACCGTTAGATCACTTCGTGGCACGCCGCCGCTTCTTTTTGTCTCCTCTGGGGCAAGTCATAGGATCATTGCGTTTCACGCCATTTTCGAGTGTCTTTTTTTTTTTTGAGATTGCGTGTTGTCAGTTTCAACTACCACGAGCGATGACACCAGTTTAAATATAACACTTAAACAGCTTAGTACTCAAGGCTTGACGCACCCTGCAGCGTTTTTTTTTTGTGTGTATTTCTATTTGGGACAAGCCCACATGCACCTTCCTGCACCCCCCCCCCACCAAAGAAAGGGCAAAAAACAAACAAATAACAACAACACTATACAGGTCGGTTTTCATACCCAGAGTAGCGCTGATTAAGCGCTGTGTTTCTTCCTCTGACAACTAAATTCTCTCCCCCACTCGTCGCAAAATCACTGAAAACTCTCCGAAGCAAGATTATTTTTCATAAAACGAGGACTGTTATTTTTTTTTTCTTCTCCAGCTTCTGATGAACTGGGTAGTATACACAAGAGCGATGAAATATTTTTTGGTACACGCGGAATGCAATACATACCCTAGCTACGTCTCCACGTAGTCACCTCGCAGATTAGGGCAGTTATTATGACGTGGCGCAAGATTCTGGACGCCTTCCCCAAAGAACGTTGCCGCCGAGGTTCTCAATCCTGAGGACCCCGGCGCGCTGTCAGAGTGATTTTGTCGGCGTTGGGCCGAAAGTCGCGTTTTCTCCGGCTGAATATGCGAGTTGCAGCCGAACTACCCAGCACCCGTGTTCGGTGCTGTTTGCTGGCCTTCTCTGGGTGACGTAGAAGAGACAGCAGCACGGCTTTCTATCTAGGCGGCGTTGCCAGTGAGCGCTGCGAGACGTCGAGCACAAAGTTGCAATGAAAAAAAGAAAAAAAGAATATAGCGCTTCTTGCAAGTGAAAAGGTTGCCAATGGTAGTCTACGTGAATTCTCTCCGCGCAGCATCCTTCGTACCAGGCCGAAGATCGGAGTTCCCGGTACCTCTGCGGCAAGGGCACCATCCACTTCTGGAAGAACTTCGCCTTTGAGTCCGAGGTATGCGAGCGGGAATGCCGCCCCTCGGACGCGATTACCTTTTTCGTCAACGTTTAGCTTGGAAGCCGTATTTCTATGTGCATTTACGGCTAACCATGCGGTTAGCCATATTGGTGCGCATCCCGCATCCTTAAAGAAGCCATGAAGCGCTTTTTCTACTTTCGCTAAATACTATTTAGAACCACTCCCTAACGTTATTAACCGAATAAACTTGCCTTAGATTTTCTTTCTAGGCGATGGCATTCGCCAAAAAGATTCGAGAAATATGAGCATTGTTCATCCTTTCAACTCCGAGATAGAACAAGCGGCCACGTGGCCTGGTGCCTATCCTATGCCGCCAAAGTTAATCATAGCCACGCGCTGGGGTTGGCAAAACGCGTGCTAAGCTCCAGGCATTGGTAGAGTTCGGCTATTCTCATCATCGCAGTGGTTGAATACAAGCCACTACCCGAGTGCCCACCGAGGCATTGATTGTTACGAGCCGAAGTCGAGCGCTCACGCAGTTCTCGTGTCCAATCCTTGAGCCGCGCTCGATTGCCGTCAGGTGGGTGGTTTAGATCCCACAATTAGATCTTCAAGCTTTGCAAAGCCTTTTTTATCCTCGCAATTTCACCCCGACAAAAACATTTTTTTTCGAATTAGTGGCGGTCTGTGCGAGTATACTTGGGCCAGACTAGGACCAGTATACGCCTCTGCAAAGTCATCAACATTCCAACCCTACATCGTTTCATGACCCCTTTAATCAACCCGACGTGTAAAGTATTTCCAGGCTCTGAGTGACGGCGACAAAACATATACTGCATGCACCATGTTGACGTAAAAAAGTGCAGAAGAAAATTTGACGCTGCGAGCGTTTTGTGAATCACGTGAAGTAGTTCTGAGCTGGAACAGACCTTTTGCTGAATTACCCAAGCACCAAGGAGCACGCTGCGAGTGTAGTTACACGGTTCGAGTTCACGCCGAGCGCCGATGCTGCACTTGTATCGAAGTTCGTCTGCTTTATTTGCAGGGGTTGTGGTGACGTCAGAACGACGCCGAGTTCTGATTGGCTCTGAGTGAAGGACAGTGGGTAGACCTCAAAGCAAGCTGCCTTGAGATCTACCCACTATCTTTCAATCGGAGCCAATCACAGCTCGACATTCTGACGTCACCACCACCCCTGCAAAACAAGCAGACGAACTTGCGCTCAGCATACGTTTGGACCCGAGTACGCGTCAAACGCTTACGCAGCACCTGTGTAAAATGCATGCTCAAAGCGCATGCCCAAAATATGGCGGCCCTCGGACGCAGCAGCAACATGGAGGGAGAGGACTTTTGAAGGGGGTCTATTCGCCTGGTAGAGTGTTCCCAGCAGCGGACATCGCTAATCTCGTCCTCGCTAACGTTTCAATGTGATGAAAGCGAAGCTCTGGGGTTGGAACAGGGCCGTCCGTACATCCGCGTGACGCACGACATCGGCATCGAGGAGGTGCTGAACGTCTTCACGCGCGAGTGGAAGTTCACCCTGCCGCGCATCGTGCTCGTCATTATCTCCAGCCTCACCACTTGGCAGGAGTGGAGCGCTCCCAGGCAGCTCGAGAACTTCAAGGCGGGACTCATCAAGGTCGGTTTGGCGCCGTGGCGTTGGAATATGAGGGAAAAGGGAAGAGGGGGTGGGGCGAGGGTAAGACGGGCCGGGGAGGAGGAAGCAGACGGAAAGCTGGAGAAGAGAGGGGGAAACCTCCTCCTCTCTTTAGCGTTCCGTCCGCTTCCTCCTCCCCGGCCCGTATTACCCTCGCCCTTCGTTCTTAGGTTCTGTTTAACGCCTTTCGTTTAAAGGGTAACTGCAATTTATAAAATATAGTGCAAGCACGCACATGGTACGCTGATTAAGACTGAAACAGCGCTACATTTTACACTAGCGTTGAGCGTATCTAAAGTTAAGGGTGCGTCGAAAGCTAAAACTTGTACACATATACTGCTCAGGCCATAATGTTTGAATGTTCATAGTACTTTATTACCCTCAAATTTGGTGTAAGTTGTCTCCTGATTGCCTGCAACAGAAAGAAGAAAACATTCTAAATCTGGGTTGGTAAAAAACTCTACCTGCTGACAGCTACCAATAATCTCGGCGCCGATTATGAGTATTCACTGCATGCCAACGGTCGCGTGCTTAGAACGAGTTATTCCCACGTGATTTTACAGAATCGCAGTTGTTCTTGACAAACAACAATCTTTACTCACGCAAGCGGCCACATCTGAAGGTTAGAATATTTATTGATTGTGGCACACGTGGCAAGTTGCATAGGTTTTTGCAATCCGCGAAATAGAATGCTCCTGGGTTACCTTGGTCTTTAATCCATGTAGCACACAAAAGAGCACGAGCTGAATGGCAGTGGAAACGAAAACAATAATGAAAACAAGGTACACGTAAAGCTGAGAGCATGCACAAGCGAAGGTAGTTAGGTTGAACTCGAACGTATGTGACGATTGCAACGCTGCCGACGACTCTGGCGCGATGTAGCAGCCACTTGTTGATCCACGCGCGAGCAAAGCGCCAACTCGGTTATTCGCAGCTTTCGTCCATAGTTAACCTTAGTTTCACTTAAACACATTACAAGTTAAGTATTCGGTTTTATCGTGCGAGCGAAGCGGAACATACGAGCGCGAGCATGCTGCCCTGAACTACTCTTCCAGTGAAAAAGCGCACCGTTCAAAGCATGGAGCTCGCTTTTATAGCTTTTAGTGCGCTCAAACATTTTAACACGCAATTATAATCAATTTTATTATTTCTTTTTTTTTATGAAGTACGCCTATGTTTTTTATGTTTTCTTGCGTTAACGTGCAATTTTCTTAGTTATATAATATTTTTTTTCCCCAGAATCTTACAACTATAGCCTGTTTCATTATAAGTAAGAGCCTCATATTGTCATGAATGACGAGGTGACAAAACAAAGGAATAGAAAACTGAAGCAGCGAACTTGTGCCCAAAAATTAAAGGAAAAAGAAAAATAACAACAGAGCGTCGCGGGCGTCGAAAGCGGCGAAGCAGCAGGATCGAACGCTGAGGCGAAACTGACTCTGGCTCGCCACGCGAAACCCCTTATGTACACGCGCGGGCTTCTGGAATAATCGGCGTAGAAGGTTCGACGCGTAGAACATTCCGACCTCGAACAAGCAACAGGATTCTCGAATTTTCCGGAACACCGAATTGCAGGATTAAACAAAATACACGTCGCTCCCAGGAATCGAACCCTGGCCTTTCGCCTGGGAGGCAGGCGCGATAACCGTTAAGCCTGGTTCACATGCAGCGGTTCTGGCCCAAGAGCGGCGCGATTTCTGCCGTCGCGGCGCTCTGGCCAGCACTAGCGGTTGAGCGGCACGAGCACCGCGACGGCAGAAATCGCGACGCTCTAGGGCCAAAATCGCTGCATGTGAAACACGCTTTAGGCCACGCGCGCGCTGCCCACTTGGCCAGCTAGCGCGCGGCAATATTCAAAAAATAAACCCCCCCTCCCCCACAAAAAACAAAAAACAAAAAACGCGAACACGCGAGCACACATTAAAAATGCAATGTAACGGCGCATTCAAACTTAGTCGTTAGTTTCTTAAAGAGCAGGAGTTTCGCAGGGCGACATTGTTACCCGTTGTAGATTATAAATTTAGCCAGTGCTGCACTCACGCAGTATATGTGATACACGATCGCATGACGGTACGATGCAGATGGAGTGACAGAACCCAGGGTCCCTGCTAAAGCCCCTTGATAAAAGCGTTTTTTACAAGTATACCTCCAACCATTGTTGTGGAAACGCGCAAGACACGTGCCACGAACGGGTGCTCCGCCGCCATTCGCTTCCAAGGGCCAGACATTTTAGTGCTGCGCCGCCATTTGCCTCCAAGGGCCGCTCGAGACACGGGCCTCGTGCACTGGCATACCTGACGTTAGTTGAAAGACCAACGCAAACACTTCGATGGGCTTTAGTCCATACTGGATTGCAGCGTGAGCTCCGTTCTTTGAACGGAGCTCGCGCTCAGGCATTTCTCCACGTGCTCTGATCTGCGGTGCCACAACACACTCGACCAACGATCCCCCACCGACTTGGTTTATATAGCCTACTGACACTAAAGAAGCTCATTAGTGGCTCTAGTTTAGCCTAGTGAGCTCGACCAAATGAATTACGCTTAGAGTATCGGCACTCTTTTCCCCGATATTGTTGTGGGTGCCGCCATCTTGGTGGTTAGTACAAAGCAAACGCAACAGCCGATTGTCATGATTCAAAAGTGCGACTTCTTCAGCATTACTTTCTGTGTTAGGGAGCTCACTTAATATGGCTTTGCTTTGTCGCAAACTGTTTAAACATTTGTGGAAGACGGAAAAGCGTTTCCTGGGATTTCGGATAAAGCTGCAGATAACTGGCAGCCATCATTTTAAGCACCAAGATTTGTTGTGAAACGTAGCTTATTGAGTGGCTCTATAGTTTAGCCCAACCGCACAGGCACATAAAGAAAACGAACTGCTCGACCTCGCGATCTTGGCTCTGCTTAAGTGGCTTCGTCAGACCTAGAGCTTATTTATTGGCACTAATCAGCTTGTAGCGTTGGCTGCGCTCCGAACTAAGGTAAAGTGAAGCAAATAAGAAGAAAAAAAAAGTGTTTTTTTAAACAGCCTATTTGGGAGAAGCATGTCACAAAACAAATCTTCCGGGAAAAAACAATTTTTTGTTTTTTCATGCTCGTGCACACTCTGGTGAGAAGCCCGTTGCACTATACGTAGTCGAAGAAGATGAACGAAAATATGTTTATTATGACAAAAACAATTACAATCTAAAACCTTATCATGGCTAACTTTCTGGGACATTCCGTGGAAAAAAAAAGTTTTAAAGGAAATATCAAAATGCGAACTAATTTGCGTTTTATGGTATCTATGAAATTACAGTCCTCGGGAACATTATGATATCTTGTAAAGAAAAGCAAAAATTCACAATTTGGTAAATGTGGCCCTTAGGATACGATAAAAAAATGTAGAGTCTTGGAATAAAAATTATATCAACCCAAAAGTTAAATTACTGCTTATAAATATTTTATTACTGTCACCTAAAGTATCTCCGGGGAATATTGCGATATTTTTTAGTTGTTCAGTTGAAATTCTCATTTTAGTGCATGCGCCGGGTTGTTGATGTCCAAAAAAGTTGGGGATGAAAGAAAATAGATAGATAGACGCGGGAGAAAGCAGAAAAGGCCAATAAGTCAAAACAGATTTTTATATCGGGGCTCTAGAACATTCCTTAAAGATGCTGAACCGAAATTTGGAGCTAGCGAAACAAGGCTGGAGCAATAAACCGGACGCTGCACTCCCCCCCCCCCCCAAAAAAAAAAAAAACAAACAAAAAAAAAAACAAATCACTTACACAGCGATATCTCTAAAGAATGGCCGTATTTTTGGAAAAGAAGTGCGCGATTGAACACGGCCTACAAGTCCGACGAGACATGTCACGTCACGATTCCCATTCGCTCTCCTCCTCGCTTCGTCCCTTTGAGCTGGTGAACCGAAGCGAGGAAGAGAGAAGCAAGGCCTTTTCCCCTCATTCTCGGAGGATCGTGTCGTCACTGTCCGCGCTTGATCGCGCCCTTCTTTTCTAAAAGTACAACCATCCGTTTGATACATTGCGTGTATAAGTGATGTTTTGGATTTCGTAGCGTCCCGTTTGATGCTTCTGCGGCATTATTTTGCAAAGTCAAAATTTTGGTTCAGTCTCTTTTAAAGTACTCCTCCCTTCGTTGCCGCTGGCCCGGTGTACCGGCCGTTAGATGTCATCCCATCAAAAACACATTTAACAAACTAAATTATTGTATTGGGAAAATGAAAAAAAAAAGTTTGTAATAGAAGAAACTTTTTTTAACTTTTTTTTTTAAAGATGTTGAATATTTTGGGTTTTCATAATAACTGACCAATAGAGTCCTGAGGTTGGACAGTTAGCATATAATAAAAAGAGTAAGCGACACGGAGCATTATTTGTCAGCCTCGGCAGTGCGTTGTTGTGAACCACAGTTACAAAGATTTACTGGGTGTGTGCACAGTGTTTTCTGGCGTGCGTTCCGGCACATTCTCCGCTTTTACTCAAACAAACGAATTAGCCTGGTACTTTTTTTTGCGCGTTCCTTAATTATATTTAGAGTCCTATTACCTAACGGCGAGTTGCAATAGCTGTGTCTGGGCTAGACCGTATCCGCCTTTCTGTCCAGCCTTAACGGAACTCACATTTTTTGACTGAGGGCAATAACCGAAGAGAAAAACGCATCACCACATAATAAAAACCGGCTGCTAGCTGTATTCCGCCAATCGCTTCTATTTACACACGTCGCCTATACGAGGTATTCAACAATAATGAAACCAATATTTAATCATGCTCGAGAGTAAGAAAAATAATATTCAATTCCACTTAACAGTAATAAAACAATATTTAAAAAAAACTACAGATGTATCTTTTTATAATTAAAAAAGCAAAATAAAGTCCAACAAAAAACAAACAAACGTGAGACGAGACTTAAAATACTGCTTCACCGCAGTAGTAGGAATATTGTCGAAAATGGTGAACGTTGGACGTGCTTAACACGAGTATTTCACAAATAGATATGAGTTACGAGTAAAAACAAAAATTGGTCATGTATAGGTGTACTATGCCACATAAATTTCTGTAGAGCTACGTGTGGGTGCCGCAAGAAATGAGGTGGTGGGAGGGGGAAGGAGGGGGTTTCGCTTCGCCGAGTCGGGCTTCAGCGTCGCGTGGACTGCCCGTGCTGTGGAGAACGCGAGCTCTGCCGCTCGGCTGCTGTCGAGAGCGATGAGCGAAGATTCTAGAATCACAGCTGCCGAAGCTGCGTCTGTCGCCGTTTCAATCAGACAGGAGCGCATCGCGCTGAAGCAAGCAAGCCAGCAGATATGAAATTTCTGCAGAAACCACCATTGTTGGTCGTCTATGAATTGCGATAGCATTCGTCTAGGACAACCTCATGGACGACGTCTAAGATGACGTATTTGATGACGTCCTAGAGGACGGCATCAGAGACGATGTCTAGGACGACCTCTAGGGCGATCTCAAAGACGACCTCTAGGACGACATCCAGGACAAAGTCAAAGACTACGTCGAGGACGACGTCAAGGTCGTCAGGTCCTTCGAAAGGGGCGCGAATGTGAGCTGAAATGGTCTACTGCGCATACCTACTGCGAATTAGAAGGCCAGAAATTTTAAGAAATCCGGGGGGGGGGGTTAGCCAAAGAATGCTACCGCATTAAAAGGACGCGCGTGCGCACTGCACGGTTCTCGGCAGCAGGCACGGTGCACCGTCAGGGAGCGCGATGGTGAAAAGGTGAAAATCGGTCGGCGCTCCGCTGTTATCTGGGCGTCGTCACTTCTGGTGACCAAGTTTTTAATGCGAATATTAATGCGAATAGCATTCTTTGGATACTTCACGCACTTTTCGTCTATGCTATCTATCTATCTATCTATCTTTCTATCTATCTGGCTATCTAACCTCTTACGCCGCGGGTCGATAAATAAATAAAAAAGACCGGCGCCGGCGGGATTCGAACCGTTGACCCTTTGATCAGCAGGCAGACGCGCTAACCACAGAGCTATGAAGGCAGTCATTCAACGCACTCTAAACACCTGTTTATATCTTTACCATCGGGCGCGTTCCATGCACGAGGGCTCATTCCGCTCCCGTGAGGCTTAGCACGGCCCCTAGCTCACCCTCTCCCGCGCTCGGGAGAGGGTGATGTAGCGGCCGTGCTCACCCTCACGAGAGCGGAATGAGCCCTCGTGCATAGAACTGCGCGCGCCAGTAGCTGTGACAGCGCTGTAAGCGCGTCCTATGGTAAAGATATAAACAACCGTTTAGAGTACCGTTGGTTAAGACTAGCTGAGACGCCAGAAAGTCTGGTCGGTACCATTTTGAGTGTTTGTGCGTATGGCGCGTGCTTTGCTCGCCTTCTAAGTGACACAAACGCACGTGCTGGGCTGCGGAGATCGTGCGCAGGGCTGTGAAAGTGTCAACAAATTTAGAATCGCCTCAAGAGTGGGCTGGCGTATCTAGAGTGTGCCGGCCACCTGACGAACGCGCATAACTCCGCACCGTTTGATGCTATTCGCATTAACGTAGATAATCATTCCCAAAGAATGGGTTCTGCTGATTTTTGTGACATCGACCTCCCAACTTTGCACGCCATTCAGAGCGTAAAGACATACATAATTCTACGTAAAAAAAAAAAAAAACTAGATAAATTAAACTTTTAACAGTTCCGTAATTCGAAGTGGAACTAATAGTACGGAACAGGGGCTTCACCGCAATTGAGGTATATTTGAGGTGAAGCACCCTTGCCGGTAGAAGAGCTGCCTGCTCCCCGTATTTGAATTTCCACCTCGCGAGCTCAATGCTCGCTCATGTTCTCACGAATGAGCGAGTATGTACCAAAACGTGTGACATAATGGTGTTGGCTTAGACGATAAACAAAATTAGAAGTATACTGTTGTCGCCGTGGCACTCAAAATCTGTCCGCTGTTGTTCGTTTTGTACACGCACCGGTTTTAAGAATCAGCTGGAGTGATAATTTTGTGGCATGGGTGAGAAAAATTCCCCGATCGCGTTGGGCCGTGGTAGGCGGCCAACACGACGGCCATGTGGATCATGACGAACGGCGTGAACACGGGCATCGCCAAGGAGGTGGGAACCTGGGTGAATGAGGAGCTGGTGCAGCGCCTCATCATGCGCTGCCACCGGCACCCCACACCGACTTCGAGAAGATGCCGCCGCTCTGCCTGCTCGGCATCATCCGCGAGGACCTGCTCACCTGCGCCGACAAGTTCGACGCGAACAAGGTACCCCTCTTTCCTAGGGACCGGATTCCGAACAGAACTATCTGTTGCTTGCCTATAACTTGTATTGTTCATTCTGAAAAAAAGCCTTTTACGTCGCTCAGTCGAGGGTAAGTGTTCGGGGCTTAAGCCCGTTTCACATGGTGCGATTCTGTTTGCGATTGTCCTGATTTCCAACTGCCACATCGCTTGTGATGCAAAAAAATAAAATAAAACTTTGTACGGCAATTGAAGTATGTGCTGTGTCCACGGGCCTTTTGCTGCATGAGACGAAAAATCACGAAGAGATTAGCACCACGTGAACCGGGTTTATCGCTTAACGTACGTTATACACGATAGTGCCTTGATAAAATCTCAATATCGTCAGCTGCATGCTGTACGAGGAGTTTAATGAGTCATGTGATGAAGAGTTGATGAGAAAAGCTACGTTTAGAAAAACGATTGCACCGCGGTTTCCTTCGACATATACCAGATTCGAAACCTGTTTGTCAGAGTTGTTATAACACCGACTCATGTTTCAGACCTCACATGGCGCATGCGGAGATGCTTTGATCTTTAACAGGGCATTGGCGCATGGGTAGTGCCCCCACCGATACTCCGTGTAAACGCTCTCGCGAATAAACACCAAGCCCATTGCGTCCAGGACGGCGCCATCTTTATCGAGAATGTGGGCAGCAGACCCGGGGAGAACCGCTTTGACCTGAACCCGGACCACACGCACTTCATCGTCGTCAAAGACGACACGGTCAACAAGACGGGCCTCAACTACTTCATGCTCAAGCTCGAGCAGCACCTCTCAATGACCTGCGAAGACGACTCGGGTGGGTGCGGGCGCACGACGTAGTGTTAGACTCTTTCACCTACGCTGTTTGAAAGGGCAGATTTAAGAGAGGGGAGGGGGCGACTAAACCCCTCAGGGGCAACTTTCTTTTATGGAAAACACGACATGTACTATAAGTTCTTTTAGAAAAAGAAGTTTTTGGTTTTTAGTGAATTCACAATAATTAGGTGAACAAAATAATTTGAACAACGCTTCACCTGCGACATTACATTTGTCTGTGACGTAAAATATCTCTGCGGAGCAACGGCTTGCTTGAACTAAGCATGTCAAGCTTGGCATATATCGTTATAAAAGTTCAGTCTCCTCTACATTTTTGAAAGAAATCATGTTTCAAAAGCCATTCTAACTACCAAAAATAAATAAATAAAAAAACCCGCTTTGTTGGGGTACCAATTTGACAACCGTGGGCACGCCTTAGCGAGGCCTGACCATCAGACGAACTAAACATACCATAACAAAGATGACGACGCCCAGAATCCGCATTTACAAACCTGAATACCGAAAAGAGAATGCTGCACATTTAACGGAATTAAAGGTGAAGTGCTCGCTCCCTTTAAATAGAGAGTATTTTCACTGGCGGCCTTAGCTGTATTCCTCTCGCACCATAAAACTGCTGTTCATGGCAGATGACAAGTTGCTTTACCCACAGCTCGTGCTCATGATGACATGCGAATGAAGTTGCTACTGATGTAAAACAGTTGTTTGCGTGTAGGCGAACTTGAGATGCATACATTTCGCGTTTTCGGCTCTCTTTTCGCACAGTTCTTGAGAAAGCTACCCGGAGCAAATGCCTTTTTTTAGAAAAATGATAGAAATGAAAAGCGTTTACAAATCTGTGTAATGCCAAATTAGAGCGCAGCTTTTGAGGAGGAGGAGGGGACGGTACGGCGAAGAGGGTATACCCCTCCTCCCCTCTTCTTTTCCCGCCCTCCACTGCCCTCCTCCTGCCCTGCTTTTCTCCTCCTCCTCCCCTCCTCTTCCTTATTTCTTCTTCCCCTCCCCTACTCTCCTCTCCTCCTATCACCTCGTCCTATCCCCTCCTCCTCCTCTCCTCCTCCGTACCTTCCTCTTCTCCTCTTCCGTGCCCCCTCCTTCTGCTGCGTACCCTCCCCTCCTGCTCCTCTATACCCTCCCCTCCTCCCACAGTTTCCCCGCTAAATTTAGCTGGAAAATTGAACCCACGTGACCTCAACACCAATTCAGTTTCCCCGCTAATTTTAGAGGGGAAACATGACGTCACATGACTTCTTGTCACGTCACCCATGAACAAATTCAGTTTCTCCGCGAGATTTAGCGGGAAAATTGACGTCACGTGACCTTAATGCCAATTCAATTTCCCGCTAAATTTAGCGGGGCAGTTACGGCGACTGCGACTCCGACGGCGACGCCGCTACACGCGGAAATGTGCGCTTCAAGGCCGACCACCAGACTCGAGATTCTGCAAGGCAGAACATCCGTCTCACTATGGGGGAGCAGGAGAAACAGGCAATGGTGAACAGGGTAGGAGGGGGAGAGGAGGAAACGGGGAAAAAGTGGAAAGCCCGAACTGATCGGTCGGCCTTTAAGAGCTGCACTCTAAAAGACAAACCCCCTGCCCGTCCCCTTTCGTCCGGCAACCCGACGCAGCGGCCCCGCTACGGGACGGGTGCGTGGACCCCGTACGCTGTGCTCGGCCGAGATCCCGCTGATCGCCGTCGTGTGCCAGGGAGGCACGGGCTGCAACAAGATGGTGCTGGAGCACATCAAGAAGCAGCTGCCCATCCTCGTCATCCAGGGCAGCGGGGCGTCGCGGACCTGCTCGCGCTCGCCTACAACGAGATCGACAGGAGGTGCGCCACGAACTCGCAAACCGCTCGATCGGTCTGTTTGCCTTCTCATATGCACGTTGGCGAGCGGCCGAATGGAGGATATACCGTCCGCTTCCCCGATTTATTTTATAAAAATCATCTTCAAGCGGCGCCTTCCCTGTGGTTCTCACACATTGCATCCAACTGTATGTTAAAGTTTTCGCCAGGTGTGTCGCATCCAATAATAAATCAACGTAAAACAATAAAGCGCAAATTTAATAATTTATGCTTTATGACCAGAGTAGTAGTTTATACCGTGGTAATGATATACCGCGCAAAAAACGTATTGTAGCATTTGAGTTTAAAAAAATCTTAACCAAGATTTCCGTAATTTTTATTTTAATAATAAGTTTATTCGAACTAAAAGAAAACAAGAAAAAGTGCATGATGCTGGGGACCTACAGTAAAAAATCTGTCATATTGACAGCTTGACAAATCCAAAGGCCCCTACACGGGCAGATTCACACCGTCCACGACACGTAATAAATAAATAATTCCGGCATCAGCTATCGAATTGGGTGGCGTTTCCTCCGAAATCCTTGGATCACGTAGCCATCATTGATGCGCACTTTTGGCTGCGGCACTCGCCGATGTCGTTGATTCTGGTCGAACCCCGTCGCAGGGGCGTGACTCTCTGGGACCCCGAGTTCATCGAGAACGTGCTCAAGCCCGAGCTGAGCTCTCGCATCTGCCAGATGTTCCCCAAGTTTAGGGACAACGCAATCTCCAGGAACGTCTTCAAGGACAGGATCATCGAGTGTCTTCGCTTATCCTGCCAGGTGCGCCGCACTCATCAGCACTAACCCGCGCCAACGTGAACGCAAAAACCACAAAATGATGTCGAGTTCTGCTATGCTACCGAGAAACTAAGGGAGAGGAGGAGGCGTCGGAACGCCGAGCTTTATAATTGGAACGATTAGTGGGTACACGTAACGTTGTCCGCCTTTGTCTCTACTCACTGCCCGAACCCGTTCTGAATGCTAACGCATAGCCTCCTATATACTGACAAAGCCTCGCAGATCTTCACGAGAAGCGGCCGCCGAAATGGAAAAAATGGAGCGGCAGACAACGGAGGAGAGGAGAGCCACGTGACTGGCGCCTCGCTGCGGCGAGACGCCGAAACACGCTTCTCCGGAGCGAACAAGTGTGTTTCGAATACTCGCCGCAGCAAAAGCTGTGCGCTGACGTGCAGGTTTTCCTAAAGCCCCTTTATGTTTCAAAAGTAGCGCAAGGTGTGTCGATGCGCGAGGCATGTGCAACGTGCAGCCCTTGGGAAGATCATGGCGGCATAGCGCGGCACTGAGCTAGAATTTCAGACGCCATGAATTTTCCAGAAGTGGCGCGCGGCACGTGCCTCGAGCGTTTCTACAACAATGAATGGCGCCAGTTTTTGCAGGATAGAGGGGCTTTAGGTACCCCGAGAAATGGCTCTTTGACGCTCTGTGCTACCAGATCCCCGCGCTCCAAATCTGCGACCGGGCACTCTATGGCTCCGTCGTCGAACTGTTGCCGGCTTTGGGAGTATTCGCAACTTTCACGACCTATAGGGGGCGCGCTGGCGCCTATCAAAATGGCTGTCATCTGGATGATCGTCGTAGAACAGCAGTACAAGGCGCGGTCTGCGACGCGTAAGTAAATCTAGTTTTGCTTTATACGAGCAGCCTTAGCAACATGTAGGCAAGCACCTTTATTGTGAAGCCGATCATCCGGGAGCTAGGGAGCGCGATTCTCACACCGCGGTACCACCATCGCTGAAAGTTGCGAATAGAGGAGGCTATGCGCGTAGTCACTGGCAGAATGAGAACAGCGAGATGTGTTTTTCGAACGCCTGGCATTCAGCACGTGCTCCATGCCTTCCGTAGTGCTTTGGCTGCGCGCGCGGACGCAGCACGAGACGCCAAGGCGTTGCTAACCCAGGTAATCACGCTGTGATATTTCATCAGGTCACTGTTTCCCTATCTTATTTTTAATCTATAAATCTGTAAAAAAAGCGGATCTAATACAAAAACAAAAAAAGATGTACTTCGTGTGACATTACACGGACCAATCTTGCACTTCTTTCTTCGGCAACCCATAACCCATACCATGTAAGAAAGTGAGGAGACGCTTTCATTATGCCTCGCGATTTATTTTATTTATTCAACACTCGATAAAAAAAGAAGATCTATACTGTTTCAGCTTATGATGTACCGCAGGGAAGGCTACAAGCGCGAGCTCCTTGCTCTAGGGCACGTCTCGGCGGCACAAGCTCTCGTGCACTAAGGGCTGCTGCCAACGCTATGAGGTCGCGCTTCTAGCGTTCTCTGCGGTACAACATGAGGTGAAACAGTATACCACTAGCGTTGCACTGACGTAGTTTGGTCCTCCTTTCTGGCGGCCGAACTTCCTCGAGCGTAGCCTTTACTCGTGCATATTCTACGAGCAGTACACGAGCGTCGCGAGCGAGCGGAAACGAGTGAGCACAGCTTCATTATACTTCGTTTCAATTCATCTGCGAGCGAAGCCAAAGCTAGAAGCGCGAGACCAGCGCTTTGTGCGTTTCTGCCCAGCTCGCGCGCTCGAGCAAAGCCTGAAGGCACGGAGCTTTCGTGCTCGCGCTTCCAGCTTTGCCTTCGCTCGCACATAAGGTGAAACGAAGTATAACAGCAGGTTTTGGCCACCAGAAAGGAGGAAGGATATGACGTCACGTGCAACCCATGTATAGCTAAGACCCAGTTTATCTGCACATCTTTTTTACCTAGAAAAAAAAAAGAAAGAAAAAACGGGGACGTAAATGTGATCAATTTAGATCTGTCTGCATCTGAACCTGTTTGGTTTCATTATGTTATTTGATGCCAGGTTCCACGTGATCTACGGAGCATCAGAAGACACGCTCATTTGTCTTCATTGCACTCTGCGCGTAGACTCAAGAACAGATGTACTTTACGGTCATCAACATCCATCATCATCGGAACAACCTTCAGCACCTGGACGACATCTTGCTCAAAGCAGTCTTTAAGTGTGAGTAGCCCCTCAGAAATGACACGCGTCTGACAGACTAAAAAAATGTTAGACGTTAAGAATTCTCTGTATTCCGAAATTAGAGCGCAGCTCTTGAGGAGGAGGGGGAATGAGTACGGAGGGGAGGGTATGCCCCTCCTCCTCTCCTCCCATTTGGCGGGAAAATTTCTCTAATATTCCCACTAAATGTATCGAAATTTTTCCCGCTAAATTTAACGGGTTAAGTTTCCTCGCTAAATTTAGCGGGGAAGCTGACGTCACGTGGCCTCAACATCAGTTCAGTTCCCCGTTAAATTTAGCACGGAAAATGACGTCACATGACTTCATGTTACGTCACCCATGAACAAATTGAGTTTCTCCGTAAGATTTTGCGAGACAATCGATGTCACATGACCTCTATCCCAATTTAATTTCCGGCTAAATTTAGCGGGGCAGTTACCCTGACGCCGACGGCGACGGCGACGGCGACGCCTCGAAACGCGGAAACGGGCGTTTAGAGCTGCGCTTTAAAAAATAAAAGTAAGACGATCATAAACGTGTTTACGAATATAAGCCCATTTGGAACCTAACCTTGCTCGGAAAGCCTTATCAAACATTAGCAGACTTCTCATGACCGAGATTACTTACTTTAGAAAGTGAAAAGAGTCGTAGGACAGTACAGGTAGCCTCTAAAACGGGACAACCCCCCCCCCCCCCACGCACGCACGCAGCACGCACGCACGCACGCACGCACGCACGCACGCACTATGACCATATTTTCGTTCTCCTCCGTTATCCTGTTTTCTGTCAAGTGCACCATGGTGACACACGTCACTCCAATGTTTTAGTGCTTAACCGGCGCAAAAATAGCGCCCGGAAGCTGGTCTTCGCCGTAACCGACGGCGATGCCTTTCGGTGCGCTTGTTCGTTTGTTCATGCCAGCTCGAATTAATGAACGCAGCGCAACGGAAACAGCACCAGGCTCATCAGATGAAAAAGGACCTCCTTTTGACGCTGGACTGGAACTGCCCCCATGTGGCCATGACCAAAGTCTTCTCCAAGGACTCCGCCCAGCAGTACCAGGCAAGCGGCGTGGTCGCGGACAACTTAAAAGACACTTGCAAAGAAAAAAAATCTTTTTTTTTTAATAGACTAGGTGGAAAAAGTATGTTATAAAACGAATTTACAAAGAAGAAAGAAAAATTTTAGAGCTATATTTACGGCGCAAAAGGAATTTGTAGTTGGTGCCCGCGGGAGCCGTTGCTGGTCACGTGGTAGACCTGTGCGTCGCCGCCGCCGCACGCTGAGCGTTTTGCGCCGCCGCTTCAACGCGTTTCTCCCCGCCGCCGCTCGCCGCCGCGGGCGCCGCCGCCTTCATCTGACCGGCGCACAGGTCTATCACGTCTGCTTGCGCTTTTTCAAAAGCTTCATTTGGGCTTTGAAAGTTACTTTTTCATCTTTGTTTTTTGTTGCACTTCAAACGAAGATGAATAAGTAACTTTTCGAGACCATAAAAAGCTTCCGAAAGAGCGTGCAAGTACCACGTGACAAATAGGGGTCAGTCACGTGATAAATATAAGCCACTTTTCCGCGGCGCCCGTGGGCGCCAACTACAAATTCGTGTGCACCTTTTCTACGCGGGCGCCGCCATCTTCAATTCCGGAACTTCCGGTATGCGTGAAAACATCGCTTTCTTCTCGCTCCCACCGTAGAACGTGTTAACATTTTAATTGCAACCGTCAGTCGTTCTTGTTATGACCCTTCTATACTTTTTACTTGTTCGGGGTTGTAATCTCTTGCTCTTTGTTCGGAACGCATACCGGATAGGAGAACAACGCGAATGGGTGCGAGGCTAAACGAAAAAGGTGTATAGCGCCGTAAGTATAGCTCTAAAAAGTTTTATTTTTCGTTCTAAATTCGTTTTATGACTTCTTTCCCCACCCCACCGTTTAAAAAAAAGTTTTTTTTTCTTTGCATGTGTTTTTTAAGAAATAACCGAAGTTCCTTCGATTTAAGCTATTCGTCACTCCGAGGGAGGTGTCGCCACCTGGCGGAAAAGACGAAAAGGAGAGAAGCGGGGAGCTATCACTTAATCAAGTGTGCAGCGGAAACTCACGCAGCCTGGCGGCCGAAATATAAAACAGTAGAGGGGTTTGAATCCGTAAGGTTGAGCGTGCGGGTATAAAGTTAATCTATGAAGTACATCCGAGGACGAGACAGTGCTAAAAAGCCGCCAAATAATCTACGCTTAGAGTATCGGTGCTTAATTCCGCGACTGTCTTGTGGTCGCCGCCATTTTGTTGCCTAGTGCAGAGCTGGCGCAATTGTCAATAGTTGCGGTCAACTTTATGCGACTTCCTCAGTTTTAAGGCCCGTTCACACTCTTGCGACCGAGTACGACCGAGAGAGACCAGACCGAGCCTCTGCGATCTCTTAGGACCAGCTCCGCTGCAACGCATCCGGTCCTAAGAAGTTGCAAAAGGCTTAAAACCGGTTTGGTCTCTCTCGGTAACTCGGTCACAAGAGTGTGAACGGGCCTTTAGAAACGGCGCCAGGGAGCTCAGGTGATATTATTTTTCTCTAGACTATTGTAACATTTTTGGAGGGCGGAAAAGCCTCCTCTGTCATTTCAGGCAAAAGCTTCCGAGAACTTACAACATTGATTTTAAGCAATTCGATGGCTGTGCATGGTGTCAATACTTTAAAGCGTTGATTACTTAGTGGCTCAGCGGCTTACTTAATGCAACTATTTGTCGGGCTCTGAACGGGGCGGGGCCTGTTTGTATTTTATATTTTCCAGATTGACCGAGAGGATTTCGAGTACGCACTGTTGCGGCCCAAGCGCGAGGAGTTTTTGCACATCTTCCTCAACCAGGGCTTCCAGGTGCACAAGTACCTGTCTCCCAAGCGGCTCCGGCAGCTTTTCGTCAAGATTCAGCACGAGGAGTTTTTCCGCTCGGTTTGCTGGGAAGGCGCCCTGGGCCGCAGCCTGGTACGCTCATGCAACGTGTCAATATTTAACAAAAATTCTCCCAAAACAGTTATTTTACTCCGGAGTCACTATGCTGGCATGCAGCAGTGAATAAATGAAGAGAGCTGCAAGCACGTATTTTAGAAGGAGAATCTACGCCTTTATGCGAAGTAATTAAAACACACAAAGAAAAATAAATGTAGCGTAAAAAAAAAGGGGAGGGGGGCTGCATAACAGGATGAACTCGAAAAGGGTTGCCGAGAAAAGGCAGTTTTTTATTTTTTTCGAACATTAATTTCAACGGTTTTTCTGCAAAACAACCACATTGCTGCTGATGATATGAGTACGCTCCTAATATATTCATTTTATACGACGTTCTTGCAATTTGGAGCGATGACGTCAGTCGAGAGAATTTTTAGAAGGTCTTCGAAGGAACTTATCTGTCCGCCGCCATGTCCCTTCTCATATAAGCAAGCACTGGCATTTGTAAGCCTGTCAAAGCTGGCTCCACGCGCATGCTGCATGCGCTTGCACGCATGAGGCACTATACTCTGTTTCACCTTATGGTGTACCGCAGCGAAGGCTAGAAGCGCGAGCTCAAAGCGTTGGCAGCTTCCATTAATGCACGAGAGCTTGTGCCGCTGAGATATGCCCTAGAGCAAGGAGCTCGCGCTTGTAGCCTTTCCTGCGGTACATCATAAGGTGAAATAGAGTATAGTCAGGACACCATGCTCGCAATAAACCTTATTACCCAAGCATCAAGGAGAATGTCGGGATTGGTGTTCCACGCGCCACACACGCACGCCTTCCCCGTATAAAAGATTCGAAGTAAATAACCAAAATAAAGCGTTGACGAACGCGCGTGCAACATGCCACTTGTTTTAGGTATTTGCTTTAGAAAAGGTTACTACTGCTGAGGCCAGCACGTGCGGCGCGTGGAACACCAATCCCTGCGTTCTGCTTGATGCTTGGATAATATAGCAATAGGTCTATTGCCGTAGCCTTCTCTATACTTACAAAACCTTGGGGGGGGGGGATTGGTGGCCGAGTGGGCTAGCGCACACCAGCTCGGAGCACGTTGAGCGAAAGCTCGCGCTGCAGAACCCAGGATCCTGAGCCCAATCCCCACCCCTGCCCGTTTCGATCTGGATGAGCATCGTGCCGGTGTATCACTACTGCGTGGTGCACGGAAAACCCCAGGCTAGAGGTTGTAGTGCACTGGGTAAATTTTTCATCTAGAGCTGACAGACTCGTCGCCCGTTGAGGCAGACCAAGTTCTAGGCTGTATAAATATACACCCAACCCAATTTCTCACAAAGCCTGGCAGTTCGACGACGGAGCCATATAGTGCCCGGTCGCAGATTTGGAGCGCGAGGACCTGGTAGCACAGAGCATCAAAGAGCCATCTTTCGGGGAACCTGGACGTCAGAGCGCAGCTTTTGCAGCGGCGAGGACCCGAAACACACTTGTTCACTTGGGAGAAGTGTGTTTCGGCGTGTCGCCGCAGCGAGGCGCCAGTCACGTGGCTCTCCTCTTATCCGTTGTTTGCCGCTCCACCTTTTCCATTTCGCCGGCCGCTTCTCGTGGCGATCTGCCAGGCTTTGTCGGTATATAGGGCTATGCAATTGCGTATACATGGTTTGCACGTGACGCTATCGCACCATGGTGGTGGTCATTCCTACTTGCTCTTGCAAAAGAAAAAAACAAGAAAAATAAATATATGAAATATATATATATATATATATATATATATATATATATATATATATATATATATATATATATATGTTTGGTGGTGCATAATGTACGCTGGAAAAGGTTACGCGCTCAGAAGCAACACCACCACAATGGCACCAGATGGGACGTCAATGCAAGCCATGTATAGCAGGACGACGTAAAAGTAATGTTTTATTTACAAATGAGTATATACATGAGTATATACATGACTCATGCATGTATATACTCATCACATTATCATGTTCACTAGACGCGGCACCGCGGGCCGCCATGGTACGGGCTGCTGCCTTCTGCGGTGCCGCGGCTCTCCAGAACCAAATAAATAAAGACTAAAGACATCCTCACGACTTTTCTCCACGAGAACGGTATCCCAGACACGACCGGTTGAAGCGGCCGATGCACGCTATTGTTCGATAATCTAACTCTAGACTTCTGTACAGTCGTTCAAATTATTTTAATGTTGTTTTTCCTTGTATAACGAAGCCAAGAATATCCTCTCTCAAATTGTTCGAATCGCAGCTGTCGAAGATTGGCAAGAACTTCATTGAGGTGGACCTAAACTGGCTGATTGAAACCACGACGGGACTGCGCGATTTCGTCGACCCGGAGGAACTCTCCATGAACACCGCCCTGGGGATGTACATTCAGGTGGGTACTTTGAATAACGACGCTTGGTAATACCACCCATATACGATATTCACGGTTTACCACTAAATTTGGTGACTGTATTCACACTAAGATGTATCAGTGCTACAGATTTGGAGAGCATAATGATGAATGAGCACTCACGGAAAAGCAGAGCTCCTTTCGGACGTTTTGAGACCATTTCCGCTCGTTGGCCCAGTTCATTCGACTGTGTTCTTCATCTGTCTCTGAAACTTTTCGAACTAGCAGACGTAGATGCATGGCCCTTCCGGATGTTTTTCTGGCCTTGCCGTTTTGACAATGGTGTTCGTGCCCTGTCGTTTTGACGATGGCTCTCGTAAACATCATGACTTCCCAGGGCCAACACGTTACTTTGGCAGGCCAGGGTAATGATAAAAATGATTGAGAAAGACAAAATTTCTATGAACCGACGTCCACCTAAGCCCAATATTGTCAAAACGAGAGTTGACATTGTGGGCGCTCGTTAGCACCTATTTCAGAGAAAGAAACTTATCAACAAGAAAAGAAGGGAATATCTCTTTTCTAGCTGACAAGTGTTTTCCACTGATATAAATCCCACAAGCGTCCACAATGTCGAGATCTGTTTTGACGATATTCGGCTTAAGTGGACGTCGGCTCATAAAGAAATTTTGTTTTTCTCACTTATGTTTTTATCCGGGTAACGTCATGTTGTCCAAACTTTTGCGTTCTATCCTAACCGCGAGCGTCATATTCTCACGGTGTTTCAGCTTTCTGCGATGCATATACTTTATTTATCCGGGCCGAAAAACACGGTTCTCATTTTCCGGAACTCCTGTATAAACTCACTTTATAAGAAAGTGAATTTGCACTGGGCGCCCCCACGTGCGGGGTTGTTCTGATCGGTTGGCTCGCAGTATGATCGGCTGGCGTCGCAGAACAAAAACATAGAAAACAAAACAAACGACTGTCTACAAGTTCCCCCACACTAATAAGTGGCTTTGTAAACACACTTATGCAGTACCTGGTAAAACTTTCTAATTTTTCTCAAATTCTGTCTCGCCCATTGTACGGTGTCATGCACAGGACAGCCGCCTCGTCGGAGCGCAAGGCCCTGGTGATGCTGTCTCTGTGGGCGGCCTTCTCGAACCGTCGGAAGACGGCCGAGGTGCTGTGGCGCAACTGCGACCAGCCCGTGCACCTTGCCCTGCTCATCTCCATGACGTACGAGAAGCTCACCCTGTACGTCTACGAGGGGACCATCAAGCAAGAGCTTCTGGACACCAGCAGGCAAGAGCAGGCGGGGGTTGGAGTAGCAAGAAAATGAAAACGACGGAAACCGCATTTTCGTGTCTTTAGGTCGTACCTTATTAAACAATCGCTTTCGTAAAAAAATAAAGAAAAAAGATGTAGGTTTATAAGTTGTACATTTGTATGAGTCGCAATTATAGATACATTGTCAAAAAGACGGTTGTACCTCGTAGGACCGTTTGCTACCACCTCAAGCATCCAAATTCCCGCGCTGGCGCGCGACACAGAGCCCCCCGCGGACCTTATCCTATATTGGCGATGATGATGATGAAGTAACAAGGAGGTAAAATAAATACGCCGTCAACTTAAATCGTCACATCCCCCCCCCCCTTTCCTCTTCTTCCTGGCAGGGGGAAGAGCAAAGTTGAAATTTGGGCCAGTTGGTTCATGGTCAGAATATAAAGCGCCAAAAAAAAAAAAAAAAACGACAGGACAAAGAGGAGAGTACACAAGACGAGGCGCACTCGCAACTAAAGTTTATTTATGAAAAAAACACATAATATATAGGCCGTTAAAAACGCCTATTCATCACATCAATCGATAAGACCCCTTGATAAATTCAAACTCTTTCCCTGAGAGCGCAAGGGAAGGTTCACTAACGCATTCGTCTCCTTTCCCCTAATCTCAAATGCCTCGTGCACTTCTCGGCATGTGTTTCTTTATATGTCGCCAAAACCTTCACATCATGCAGAACTGGTTGGCACAGGCACCGACTACAATGAACAGCTAGATTACCAGACAGGCTTGCTCTCATAGCTGCCGCATGTTCCCGTGCACGATCATTGACACATCTACCAGTCTGGCCGATGTACACGGAGCCGCAAGTCAGCGGAATCTCGTACACCACTCCGACGGCACACTCGGCATACTTGGTCCGGTGTTTTGTGCTGCAATGCTCCCTGTCTGGCTGGGGAAATATTGACTCTGCGGCACAATCGTGCCATTTTTTCTGCGGCTGAAAATACTACGGGTACTCTAAACCGCTGTGCAACTTTCTTGGAGGGTGGAGCTGTTATGTGATGCCACGGTGTTGTCAGTGGGCGTGCATGCGATCCGGAGCACTACAAAAAATAGAGCCTCTGGCGTGGCTGTTGGCCTGTCTGTGATGAAAAGCAGGTGGGCTTTATTGTCCGGGAAAGGGCGTTAGAGGCGAGACATACTTAAAGCCCCTTTATCTGGAAAAAGTGGCGCCATTCATTGTTGTGGAAATGCTCGAGCACGCGCAACATCTGGGAAGAACATGGCGTCTGAAATCTAGCTCAGTGCTGCGCTGTGCCGCCATCATCTTCCCAAGTGCTGCAGGTTGCACGTGCCTTGTGCATCGACGCACTTCGCGTACTTTTGAAACATGAAGGGGCTTTAGACATACTTCTTGAGGCGACTCACGCGAATGATGTCGTCTTGCCTATAGCGTCCGTCACGCGGCGGCAAAGGGTTCCACGTGGTAGGTCACGGAAGTCAGTTGTCTGGTTATTCGGCAGGGACTATATATTTACGTAGAAACATATCTGCGAATCCCTGTTTTCTAATGGGCGTCCACAGCCACACTGCATCTCCAGGCACGTAGGTTGAAGCAGTGTGTGTCAGTGCGTAACGAGTCTTCGCGGTGCGTTGTTGGTTAGCAGAGCTGCAGTTGAGAAAGCTGGCGACACACCTCCGCGCCGCATGTATAGCTCATGATCAAGTCGTCGCTATTGGTGGTTGTATTCGGGAAATTGGTGTCGATGATGCACATTGCCTCTTGTCCATAAAAAAATGGAGAAACACCGGTGGTTCTTTGCAGTGATGTGTTGTATGCGAACGTGACAGAGGGCAGGATGGTAACCCAATTGCAAGGATCAGTGGCAATGTACATGGCGATCATATCAGCGAGAGTTTGATGGAAATGATCAGTCAAGCCGTTGGTTTGAGGATCATCATAAAGCCTGATAGGGAGATGTGGTGTGATGGACGAGGTTGCATGCTTTGAAGGCTTCCTCAACGGTTTCGAGAAAGAGCTGACAGCCCCTGTCGCTTACAATAACTATTGGTGCATCATGAAGTGCAAAAAAAAAGACGTGGCGACAGATTCAGCTGAAGCATTTGAACGTGCATGAAGCTGTTTCTTTGTGTCGGGTGAACTGATCGACAGCAGTAACAATTCAACGATTTTCTTGTGAAGATAGTGGAAATGGGCCGAATAGGTGTATGCACACTCGTTCGAATGGAAGATTGGGGGCAAGCTAACGGCTACAGTAATCCGTCTGGGCCACTGGTAGGGCGCTTTCGTTCTTGGCATTCTAAGCATGCTTGTACGTATTTGAAAACCGTATCATAAAACTTGGGCCAATAATAACGTTGCTCGAGTCGGGCATATGTTTCGGAAAATCCCAAGTGGCCAGCCGTAGCTTCGTCGTAGAAAAGCGCGAATGACGTCGGCGTGCATATGTGTAGGAACTGCTTGGAGCGAGCGGTTTCCAGAAGGCGAAAGGTTCTGTCGATAAAAAATGGTACCCCACCACGGAAAAAAATCATTGCATTTGTATTTGCAGTGCTCTACTCAAGATACTGTTTGGTTGTTCTAAATAAGTAATGATTCATTGAATTCAGAAACCCTTGCGTTGTTCAGTGGAAAAGGAGTTGTACCTAGGTCAAAAACATCGTCAACTTATTTCGTCACATACCCCCCCCCCCATCTAATTTTGGCGACGATAATGATGAAGTAAAAAGACGGTGAAGTAAACGCACGGTCAAATAAGATCGTCATAATATACGTATATACGTCTGTCCGCTCGGAGCAGCGAAGTGCACATTGTGATCGCGATATATAGCCAAGCGGGAGCCACTTTTAATTATCCTCGCGGCCGAATTGAACGACATAAATAACCCCCGCAGAAAACTGGCGCAACTAAGATCTCTACTTAGAAAGAAAAAGAAAAACAACAGCATTAATTGCACCATTGTGTAAGACGCACTATGGAGATTTCGAAGCAAGAAAACCGTGAGTTATACACCGGAAATGGGATAAATACATATTTCTTTCGGCATTATCTTTGGCCTCCTCATCAAGCTGTGGACGCATACTCGCACAAAAAATGACGTTCTGCATGAAACGGTGAGACAAAGAGTCCCCCGGAAAACATAATATTACCCGAGCGAAAAGTCTCGGAACAGGGAAAATATAGCTATAGGGCCACTGACAGAATGAGGACGGCAGGGAGCCTGCACGCGTATACGCAACGCACGGCGGAAGGCAACGAAGGCGTGCTGGAACAATATGTCACCCGGAAGACGAGGCCCGCGCATGACGTCATCGTTAGTGCATGACGTCACCGCGCATGACGTCAACGCTCGCAGGCGTCGCCGCCTGCGAGCGTTGCGTTCGTTGTGAGACCTTACGAGACGCGCTGGCGGCGACGCCGACGCATATATGCGCGGAGCGCAAGTTCATCTGCTTCTTTTGCAGGGGTTGTGGTGACGTCAGAACAACGCTGAGCTCTGATTGGGTCCAATTGAAAGAACAGTGGGTAGACCTCGAGGCAGCTTGCTTTGAGCCAATCAGAGCTCGGCATCTTTCTGACGTCACCGCCGCTCCTGCAGAAGAAGCAGACGAACTTGCACTCCAACCCAGGGATCCTGGGTTCGATCTCCACCCTGCCCGTTTCGATCTGGATGAGCATCGTATACCGGCATGCGGTCGTGCATCGCTGCTGCGCGGTGCACGTTAAAGACCCCAGGATAGCCGTTGTACCGCACTGGCTAGATTGCTCATCTATCAGAGACAAGTCACCCGTTGAGGCAGACTGAGTTCAGGCTGTATAAACATACACCGATTTTTTTCTTATTCCCACTCGTTCTTTGGTTCTTTTCTTCAAATACCAGTTTCATCTTCTACTCCTCCGCGACCTTTAGCTTTTTTGAGAGACACTCGGAGGCAAAACAGATTTGTGCCGCTGTCCCCCGGCAGGCAATTTGCGGCTCTGGCCACGGGCGTGCTGGACCTGTGCTACCGTGAGTCAACGTGCCGCGCGTACGACATCCTGAGCGTGCAGAGCGTGGACTGGAAGCACAAGACGGCCGTGGACATCGCGGCCGAGGCCGAGAACCGCACCTTCCTGGCGCACCCCTGCTGTCAGAAGTGGCTCACGAACCAGTTCCTGGGACGCATCAGCGTCCGCGACATCACCTGGGGGTGCTCAGCGTCCCGCTCTGGCTCAAGGTACCCAAGCATACGTACCTTAAACTTACCCGCCTGCTCTGCATGCGCTCCCAGTGTGCTCGGCTTGTACCCCGGTTGTGCTCTTGGTGTGCTCCGGTTGTGCTCCAAGTACGCCTTGAGCGTGCTACGAGCGTATTTATTTTTCTTAGGGGGGGGGGGGGAGTGGGAGTTGAGGTAGCTTTTTGTGTGCGTTCTGCTTCGAGTGTGCCTCGTGTGTGTGCTGTTCTTCGGGTTTGAATTCTGTGTGTTCGTGCTCTTCTCGTGCTTGTTGCGTATGTTTGTGCTCTCATGGTGTTCTGAAGGGCTCTGAGTATGTTCTCAGCGTACTTTTGAGATGTGCTCAGTTTGTGCTCCGAGTGTGCATCTCGTGTGTTCGCTCCTTCTCAGCGTGTTTTTTGTCTGTTCACGCTCTGAAGTTGCTTTGCTTGTGTTCTGAGCTTGCTTTGAGTGTGCTAGTATGCTCCGAGTGTGCTTTTTGTGACCTCGAGGTCTGAGGTTATTGTGTGCGCGCACTTTGCTTCAGATCATCCTCTGTGCGTTCACGGCCCTACCTATGTACCTCTGGGTGCGATTCAAGAGCGATCCCCATCAAATGGATTACGGAGACGGTAAGTCCACACAATTGTATCTTCGAGGTAAGAGAGTTTGCCGTGCTAGCTCGCTACGGCTACCAAAGCTGGCTCGTGGGTCGTCGGTGTTTCTTGAAGTCTTCAGATGCTTTGAAATCCAGTCACGTCTTGAATGCTTTATTCGCTTTTGCGAGTCAGCCCAAGTCCTTCGTTCGGCACTTGTTCACGCTACTTCTCTATGCTTTGGTAAAAAACAAAAAAAGTTGTTTATTGCGTTTTAAATGTATGATATCTGTTACCAAGCTGAATATTTACGGAGCTTCATGCGATATTCGATAATGTCACATTTGGTTTATCAACATTCTAATGACTGTAGAACAAGAAATTACTGCGGCTCCACGCGCTATCGTTGGCCGGTGGCTGGACGAATTCGGCCATGTTTTTGACGCGTCGGATGAACCGTTGGACGTTTCGTCGCACACTTCTCGTCTCGTACTTGAAACAAACAGCTGGGTTGCTGCAGCTACGTTTTTTTTCACTTAAAATAATAGTAATAAAACTAGGAAAAATATTTGGTGAGTTTAATCCGGGTAAAGAGCAGACATGTACACGTTACCCAAAAAAAGTAACTAAATACCGTTACTCGTTACTCGTTCAAAAAGTAACTAAATACGTTACTCGTTACCGATTCTCAAAAGGAACGCGTGAGTTACCTCAAAAGTAACAAGTTACTTTTCACGTTACTTTGAAGACCAAATACACAAATGTTTTTGTTTCATGGTTTATTGTTTTCTTTTTAGTAGTCGTTGCCCTTAAGCAGCAGCTGCCTTTCGAAGTTTTCATCAGTTATGTTTCCCGCTTCCTTGAAAGTACATTTCTGGTGACGTTGAAGCGTCGTTCTACTGACGCGTTCAAAGGAATGGCAGTGTTCTGCTTCAGCAAGAGCTGGTGAATCTTCGGGAATTGCGCCTTCATTGAGGACAGCGGGTAATGGGTTATGTGCCTTCCCGTGTTTGCAACCTCCGGGTTTACATTCGGTCCGTACCCGGTTCTAGAAAGTTCAATTAACGTACCTGATTGTGCTCGCTGGGTGAAGGACATTCTGAGCTGTAGAGTTCAGTACAGCAACGTTTATCGCTGGACACGTCAGTCGAACTGTTCGACTGACGTGTTCAGCGATACATGTTGCTGTATTGTCCTACAGTTTATTTGTTTTTCGGGTTTTCCATCTGCCTTTGTCGCAATAGACACATACTAAGGCTAGAATAAAAACAAGGCCGTTAAAGCGGTGTTGTACACGTTACTCCTCAAAAGTAACGAGATACCGTTACTCGTTACTTGGCCTTAGAAGTAACTAAATACCGTTACTCGTTCCTTTTCTTAAAAAGTAACTAAATACGTTACTCGTTACCGAAAATAGTAACTAGATACAAGTAACTCGTTACTTGTAACGCGTTACGTACATGTCTGGTAAAGTCTACTAAAACTCTCTATTATTATTTTTTTTTCAGACGAAGAATGCGAGAAGGATTATAGCTTCTCGAGAAACGTCACCGAGAACGTGTAAGTAACCGAGGATCGAACTTTCTTCTTTCGTGCGCTTGCTCGTCATTGCAATTGTTTAATCACCACTACGTAACCAGCAAGGTCGGTGCACTGTTTTTAACTCAATATACGTTTTATCAGACGATTTTTATGGAATTCTCTAACGTTTCTCTAACACCCGGCTGTAACGGAAAACCGACACCGAAAGGCGTTCCGCCCATAGGGGAACCATATAAAAATCTTCGGTTCCCTGTCAGGGTTTGAACCCACTACCTCGAGAGTGTGGAGCCGACTGCTTTGCCCACCCAAGCTATCCAGGGTCGGTGGTCGGAGGAGCACGCAAAAGCGAACTGATCTGCGCGGCGCGCGAAGCCATGGTCGCGCGCCGCGCGACCATGGCTGCTGCGCCGCGCATAAATGAGAGCGAATCTTTGGTAGGCGGTGCCGTTCAGACGCCCTTGTCTTCTCTCCCGGAAGGCGCCTCACACGTTCCGTCCTTATACCATATCTTTGTCGGTATTATTAAACTTTTATACATTTTTTGTTGCATTATCTACCTCGATCGAGCGCGTGACACAGATTGGACGCGATTCGGTACATCACCGATTGAAAGGAAATTAGTGAAACACTGATAGAAAGCATCGCTGCTTTGCTATGGGGCGCGAGTTATTAACAATCAGAGATCTGATATCGTAATTTGTTGTTCGGCGTTCTTATTGGCTAAGGGCGCAAGCTCATTGACTGCTGAGCGATAATAAATGCTCGGGACTCGCCACTCCCTGTATTTCTAAATTAACTTGTCACTGACTATATCGTGTTAACTGAATTTTCACAGCTGTTTTCACGTGCTAAAGCAACTGGCCACGCAAAAAAAAAAAAAAGATGTTGATGGTACATTAGGGCCATAAAGACTGACTTCAAAAGCTCCCCAGAAAGATTGCTACAAACCGGAAATGCTCACTACGTCTGAACATGTCACGGAAGTACAAGCCGTATAGGTAAAAGGAAACGACCGCACAGAAGGGTCGCGCCGCTTTCTTTGCAGGAAATACGACACGGTTGGCACGGGAGCGCAAGAGGGCATCTTCATCCAGCTCAATCCTCCGCTCTGGAAGATGGTCTACCTCATGTGGCACGCTCCCATCACCAAGTTCTGGGTGTACCAGGTGCCGTGCCATCGTCGTCCGGCGGCGCGCTCCGAAAAATCCATGGCGCTTTGCCGGGCTCGGATAAACGTAGATTGATACCGCGTAATAACTCCTCTCGAGTTCGGTCAGTTTACTCGAGAGGAGTTTATCAGTTCACAAAAGGGAATGCTTACTGTAGCACTACTTTCTCTAACCAGTAACTTTATATACCTGTGGCAGCGACACCAGCTAAGAAATCTTTGATTTTGTGCAAATGTATTTCACTACACGACCTTTTTTTATAATGACGCAACATTTGATCTTTGCTACGTATAAATAAAGTTTTATTTGTTCATGCAGCGTTTTACCTTTGCTACTAGATATTCAGAATACCGTTATGATAAAGATTTGTTTGACACGTCGACTTCACTATAAAGAGCATCGTATACCTAATAAAGATACTTAGAACGTTGTTTTGCAGCTGACGGTTACGAGTACGGTCGTTCAGACACCGCTACTGCGCAGAATTTACGAACATCGTCTTGAAGAAAGTGCATCCGCACTGTGCACTTGTGGCGTCTCCCCGCCTGTGAAAAACTTTATCGTTTAAAAACTTTTTTTTCTTAAAGATGTCTCGACACCGCACCAGATGCTGCACCAAAGTCCGGTTGTTTTCCCCATGGTTCTTGATTCCATTATTCTTCACAGGAACGTCTTCATGGCACAGCATAAAAAGAAAAAGACAACGGTTGTCTGTGACCATTGAAGCAATCTCCGACGAGAAGTTTATAGCCTGCGCATAAGATAGCGTAGAAATGTTTGGTTTGCTCGACGAGACTCTACGTTTAGGGAATAAGTTCACGGAATTTGCCATTGGAGGCGACAAATCAAAATGTAACAAGTACAAGAACGCTGGCCCATGACGGAATCTCGTGAATTCCGAAGGCCGTTTCACATAAAGCAACCGTTTTTTTTATAAAAAAATGTTGTAATTTTTAATTTTTTGTTACAAACAAAAACAAACAAACAAAAAACCGTGGACACAGCACGCATTTTTACAACCGTTCACGTCGTCCTACTTTTTTGTTTTTTTTTGCTGCACGAACGTTGCTGCAATTTTGGAACGTCGGAAATCGCACTGCGGGTGTACGGAAATTGCACCATGTGAAACGGGCTCGAGGGCGCACATCAGGCACAGAAAACGTTCCCAATTCTCATACACATTTGGGCATCTCTGGAGGGCGGAGGTTGCGGACATTCTGAAAAGGCTATTCAAAACGAAGCAGGTGTTCTCCATAAGCGCCGCATGAAGTTTGTCTGCTTATTCTGTCTCCCTTGGACGGTGCAGATCTTCTACGTGATGTTTCTGGGCACATTCAGCGTGGCCGTGCTCTGGCCTTCGTGTGGGAACATGACCCTGGACATTGTCACCGTGTCCTGGATCTTCCTCATCGCGATGGAGACCATCGACCGAACCTACCGCTTGCACCTCGTACGTATCGCACTCCCTCGATCAATGGAAGAAGATTCTGAACTTCCACACTCCGAGAAGCCTGGAGCGTCTACTTTTCCGCAAAGCACATGGGAGAGCCAATTGCTGTAATCTGCGGAGGAAACTCGACCTATCACGAGGCTAAAATAATTTATATTTAATCCTGAAAATAAAACTTTCATCCTTTCCACTCTGGTGAAGAAGGAAGACCAGCGAAGCTGTACATAGGGTGGGAATGAAGGAATGGCCGGCCGCAAGTTGGCAAGCCAGAGTGGAAAGGCTGGAAAGGTTGCCGGCCATTTATAGTGACAGCGGCAACCAGACAACCGGCAAGCTGATTGTCTGGTTGCCGACGTCGCTCATAGATGGCGGTAGCCGTCCAGAGTTTGGTGTCATCATTTGTTTGCTGACGGACACGATACTGGGGAAACTAGCCCTTAACAGATCCGCTGGAAAAAAGAAATCCGTTGTGGCTCTGAGTTTTATGTTTTACCAGGCTCAGCCCCAGATCGCAGATTGAAGACGTAGGCAAAAGCGAAATTGTTGCGTTATGTGGAAGGGAAGTAAAATCTGGTAGATTTGCGGGCCGGAGAATTTGTAAAAATGATTTCTGTATGGTCAGCTATTATTAAGTACAATGAGTTTTGGGTGAACATAACCTGGTGAAAACGCCAAACTCAAAAGCGACACGGGAAAGCGAGACAAAGTGTTACAACTGCTCAACACTTTCTCGCATTCCAATGTCGATATAGTATCTTTAACTCCACGTGAGATCCGTGAATATTTTCATTGAAATAATGTCGTGTTCACTTTTTGTATTTTGCAGATCCATTTTCTTCATTGTTGTGTGTGGCTGATATCTAGTTGGTATGTTCGGCCCAGTGTTTGCTTTTTCTTCCTTTTTTTAAATTTATTCCTGTTTTGCATTAGTGGACTTCTTTTGCTTTGTATAATTTTTGACACCGCTGTGTTCCTGTGAGGGGCTGGGGACCAGTCAAGCTCCTTGTAAGCTTTTTTCCCCAGCTCCCACCATATATACATGTATATGGTAAATAAACTATTATTATTATTATTATTATTATTATTATAGTAGTGTCACCGATGTGGCGTTTGTCGTCGTAGAGAGCGCGACACTGGTAACACCGAAGCAAGCCAACGACGGTCATTCTTTTTTTTTTTGAAATCTAGGAAATTGTTATCAAACATAGCAGGTTGTGATGTACAGTACTCATGCGCCTCGTAACTCGTCAAACACAATGTCGGGGCCGAAGTTGACGGAGCGCACCAATTCTCCTATCACAGCGTCGACTTCGCGTTTTTGAAGCGTGAGCTACATTGGCCGAGGTTGAGCAGTTTCGCGTGGCTCGCATAATGAGCCGTGCTCCAGTGCTGCGCAAGCGCGAGGAGCAGGGACGTCACGCGGCGCACAGCTGGCGGGGCGGAGCCGCCGTCGCCGCGGGCTCCACCGCCACCGCGCTCGCCTCGCCGGTCTGCGCAAGCGCGAGGAGCAGTGACGTCACACGGTGGCCAGCTGGCGTGCCGGAGCCGCCGCCGCCGCGGGCTCCGCCGCCACCACGCGCGCCTCGCTGGTCTTCGCATTATAGAGGAGTGACGTCATAGCCGCGGCAGACGCACTGGCGCCGCCGCGTGCTCAGCTGTGTGCCTCCGTTGCGCAGTAACCAAGTCTGACGCTGCACCGGAGCTGCTTGATAGCGCCTCTCATTTTGTGCGCATAAGCTCACGCGACGTATATCCTGGCATAGCCGAGCTAAGCCACCGCAATTTTTTTTCGCCGGCGTCCAATCGGCGCGTTCCGCGAACTTTTGGCTTTAACTTTGTGTTTGACGAGTTTCGGGCCCATGGTGGATACCCATATCCGCGGTAGAGTTTGGTGTTCGTTATTGCACTTGGTGAGCAATACCCCAAAAGTTTCGATTTTATGTACGCGCTAACTGTGTCAAAAAGAGTGTACGCTCAACAATGTTAGCGGGAAGAGACGATCGTGGTTTTTTCATTGCTTTTTTTTTCTAAGAATAAATGGAATGTCATCGAAACAACTAGTATGGCGGAAAGTGCTTGTGTAGAGCTCTGACCTCAGTGATAAAATGTGGTTCTCGCCAATACATTTAGAAAAAAAGTTGATGTCGCGTTCGCGCTAATTGCGTCGCACATTGTACATATGCTTTACATATTGGCATCGGACGTTGCGGTACGAGTTTATGTACACACGTTACCGACTTGAGACGTATTCCACGTATGGCGATTTTGTCGGGCACGATTAAAGTACATCCTGCACCCCCCCCCCCCCCCCCAGAAAAAAAAGTGTTATTTTAGCCGCAAAAATAAAAGTAAACTATGCACCGCCGAACGCTCATTCTCTGCCAAAATGTAGCGCTAGAGGTTCGAACCAGTTTCGGTAACTGGCGCCATAGAGCTCCATGCATTCGAGTGCTCGGTCGGCCGCCATTTTACCATTAAACATTTCAGAAAATCCCGTATAGCTGTTGAATAAAGTAACGGTTAGTGCTGAAACTTTGGCACCTGGTTCGGACCCCTAGCGTTACATCTGGGCGGAGAATGAGCGTTCGGCGATAAGTAATGAATTTTTTCGAAAACAACAACAACAACAAAAAAATTGACCGCATCTCCACGTGGTGAATGATGTTGATTGGGGCGAAGCTCTGGTGGTGCTTGTCTGCGTAGACGCTGAGCCGCAGCATGCCGAGCTTTTCGTTCGTTTTCATCCATGTCAGAAAGATAATGTGTGGTATGGAACGTGGTTATATACGCATTTGAGCATTTTACCGCAGCGCCCTCTCGTCTGTAAACGTTGAGCCAATGCATGCAAAGTTTAACGCGATTATATACGCATTTGACCGCAGCGCCCTCTCCTGTATGGACGTTGAGCGGCTACATGCAACGTTTCATCCATGACATCCCCAGCTCTTGAGTTACTACCACATCTCAGAGCCCCTACTCGTCCCGCAGTTGTGGCCGAGTGGTTAAGGCGATAGACTAGAAATTCATTGGGGTCTCCCCGCACAGGTTCGAATCCTGTCGACTGCGCAAACATATTTTTATCATTTTTTCTTCATTTATTTTTGATCATTTTTTATCGTTTTTAATCATTTCTTTTTGCCCTACACGAGCACGTGAGCACGTGAGCTCACGAGCAGCGCAGGAGCACGAGCACCGGACGCCAGACGGACGGAGGGACGGACGGACATGGCTAGCCCCTAAGGAGCTTCGCCCCTAAAAAACAACAACCTCGTAAATTTGTTTTTGGGGGACAACCTGTATAACGACGCTTCCCTTCTGGTTGCGCAGACCCACATGCACGTGCCGCTGATCTCCAAGTGCGTGGAGGTGTTCGTGACGAGCTTCTTCGGCGTGATGTACGCGGCGGCCCGGCTGCTCGGGATCAGCCTGTTCCGCGACCCGTACAACGGCAAGGTGCTCATCTGCGTGGGCCTGCTCTACTTCTACTACCGGCAGACGCTCATCTACCTGCCCATCTCGCCCCAGCTGGGACCCTCCTCTACCGCGTCAAGCTCATGGTGCGCACGCACTCCGCGGCAGAGAAAACGGCCACGATTGCCCTGGGACCCTTCCATCCTCTTGCGATTTCGAGATGAAAAATATGCAAAGTAGCACGACGTTGCTGTGCGGAAGTAGAAGATCGATGAAGAGCCTATTCACTGACTTCCATAGTTGTGTGCTCTTTTGTCAGGTATGCACTGGCGGCGAGCGTTCACCAGAATCCCTTTAACACCGTCAAGACTGTTGTCCATTACGGACGATTCGTTGATTCACCCCCATCTCATGCTGTTGACGCCACGCGCATACTTCATATAGCCACGCCACCATAACTTGAACGCGTACACCACACATGTCACAGTTTTTCATGTAGGTGTGAAGGGTATTTAATAAATGTATTTGAATAAGCGTATAGACGAACGAACGTAGATGACACGAACCCACTGCGCTCTGTCGGCCCTCACGCAGGTGATGCGCGACTTCGCCAACTTCATGCGCATGGCGCTGCTGGTGATCATCAGCGGGGGCATCGTGACCCACGCCATCCTGTACCCGGACTTCCCGATCAGCGTGGAGCTGTTCCGCAGGATCTTCCACAAGGCCTGGTTCTCGCTCTTCCTCACGCCCATCGACGACCTCGAAGGTGCGCCTGAACTTATACTCTTCGAGTCAATGACCACTGCCGTCTTTTCTTCTCGTGCAGAGAGCTCCCATGAATGCACGGAGCGACAGAGCGCTACACTGCGCGAAAAAACGAACGCAAAAGTTTTTTTTGTTTTGTTTTTGTTTTTTCTTAGCTTTAAGAGGATGTCATGAAAACATGGCGTGGCAGAAAATGCTCATTTGGTGCACTAACCTAAGCGTCAAACTTTGGTGCTCGTCATTGCCCTGTCAAAGTGAAAAGCGAAAAAAAAATTAAAGACGTTTACAACTCCCTGTAACACCTAATTAGAGCGCAGCTCTTGAGGAGCATGAGGGGGGAGGGTACAGAGAAGAGGGTATGCCCCTCCTCCTCATCCGTGCCCTTTCCTCCTCCCGTCCTCCTCTTCTCCTTCCCTCCTCTTCTGCTCCTCCTCCTCGCCTCCTTCCCTCCCCTCCCAGTCCTGTCTTGAGGTATTTCGATTTTGCGATATACCGTGCTAAACAATCTGGGAGAGAATGTGTATACTTATATGTATCTATTGTGGTGTTTTCGCTCACCGCTTGTCCGGAGAAAGGAAATATAGTCCTCACATCAGGAAGCTCCACTCTTTCTATGTTCTGCCGGTGCCAGGAAACAGGGCAGCATGAGCAAGGCGGGAGAACGAGACAGCGTTAGAGTCAACACTTTGACGAAGCACGTGATACTCTCGATGTCATCCGACTTGCTGTTGGCTCTGTCGAACAATGCTCGGCGTTTTTTATTTCCTCAGCATTAGTCTTGAGCGTGCTCCCTTGCTGTGGCACAGCAGAAAAGCGAGTGCACGTCCCTCGGGGCCAATGGGAGGTTTTCCTGCATGACTGGTATGAAGGTCGTCTTTGTCTTGCACGAAATATTTGGTGAGTTGTAGGGGAGAGATACAGAGCTACCACGAGCAAGCCGTTGTCGACCTTGGCGGCACACAATTTACCACCTTCGTCTGACGTGCCACAGAGATCGACGGGTAAAGCACAGACCCGTACCCACGTAGATGGCCACTTGGATAACGAGTACACCACGTTTTCATACATGCCTCCGCGTGATTTATGAATGGTGATATCACTTGCCTGCGCAACGGGTAGCTGGCATCTCCCATCGTACTCCTCTCCTCCTCCCCCTTTTCCACCCCATCTCCTCTCCTCCCCCTCTGCCTCACTCCTTCCCTCCTCCTCCCTCCTGCTCCCTTCGTCCTCCTCTCCTTCTTCTCTTCCCTCCTCATCCTTCTCTCCTCCTCCTCCGTGATCCTCTTCCTCCCCTCCTCAAAACGTCACTCGTGACCCTCGTGACGTTACACGTGACGTCACGTGTGACGTCACGAGAGTCACGAGTGACGTCTCGAGGAGAGGAGGTGACGTCAGGTGTGACGTCATGATAGGAAACGTCCCATAATGCAACGCGCGATTATGCCTACGGTGACGGCGACGCCACTCAAGCCGGAAACGGGCGCCTAAGAGCTGCGCTCTAAAAGGTAATGTGCTCGTGCTAGGTGTGTCGTGCAGTGGACGTTATATCTATTAATATTATATATCTCGCAGCATAATCAAACAAATATCACAGCATAAACAAGTAAACATAAACGACATCAACATAAACAGACATGCATAAACCACATAAGCCTATAGACAACATAAACACACAAAGTATAAATCTCGGCATCGAGATCACAAACAGATGCCTTTAAACTTAGAGAGAGAGGAGAATTGAAACCTTATCGCCTGGCCTGGGTAGCGGCTGGTTGTCAACTGAATCTTCCGCCCTTCCAATTTATAAATTATTTTCTACTCCGTTTCAGCTAGCTTTGTTAAGATAAAGCTCCTCTGGGCAAAGTGCGGTAGCCACGGCCCCTATGGGAAAATTACAGCGGCAGATGCAAAGCACGTGTCACTTCTCCACAGAAGTAACGCATTTGACGTTGTCACGTGCCTCGCTCCGACGCTCCGATTGGCTGGTCGGTGCTGTAGCTTTCGTTATTTGCCAAGTTACGTTGAATCGGAATAATAAACAGCACAGGGAAGAGTACCTGGCCTTTGTAGAAGCTGCGTCATAACGGGTCCTCAAAAAGATGCCCAAGTGCCCACTTACCCGCGAAGCACTCGGAGAATAAACAAGATGTACCGCTCGGTCGGATGCTGAAATTGGGAAGACGCTTTCACAGAAAAATAAAGCCTGCAATGTGACACTGGTCGGTGTCAGGTCCGAACAATATAATTTGACGATGGCCTCCGTGACCTGCGTACGGGCCATTCGGAATTAAATGATTAGCATCGGGGCCAGGGGCATGCTGTTCCCCAGACCCAAACGACTTCCGATCCGTCCCCCACGTGCCCCTTCGCCATAACCCGACGTTCGGGGAACCAGAACGTCACGAGCGGGAAGAATTGCAATACGTCAACCCTTTGTTTTCTTTGTGGATAAAACATCACTCAGCTAGACAGTCCAGCCTATATAAAATAAATTAAAAAAATGAAGCCCAGAAGCTACATTTCAAGATAATAAAACAAACTATACGTCACGCGGGCTCGATCCGTTTCCAACCCACCACATGCACCAGCTAATCATAATTGTCTCCTCCTTGCTGCTCACTCAAGTTAAAAGGAACCTCCACAACTCAAAGGAGAGCTTGAGCACATTTTTAGTTTCAGTTAGTCTGTGTGCGCCATCCCTACCGATCGTTGTCAGAGGAACATTAAACAAAAAAAGAAATTGACTCATCTTTCTTCTTCTTCTTAGGGAACTCCGCATGCTACAGCAAGAGCAAACCGGAGAGGAACGCCTGCTACCTGAGCAGATGTGAGTCCTAAACCATTAATTACGCTCATAAACAATTAAATACATATTTTTAACTTCTAATGTTTGAAGTATTCCTCACTATAATCAGTGACGGCTTAATTAAGAAACGCAGCTATAGAGCGGCTTATTATGCACGCGCGTCTTGCTTTCTGATTGGGTCATCGGTGTTATTATCGTCTAACGGCTCAATGGACCTTTTTCACATACCGACGGCACCAGGCGGTGGCTGCACGAACTAAAAATCGAGGAAGGGACCTACCTGCGCTACCAGTCGATAATGGGAGCTACGCTACCAGTTTCTTCGTTCTCTGAGCAGCGGGGCGTGCCCAACGCGCCGTCCAAGTGGGGCATCCGTGGCGTCCACTTAAACGTCGTGTTATTCTTTCCGTCCGCTTTCTTTTTTGCGTAACACAATTATATGTATGCTGCAATTACGTTTTCTACTCGCTGATCCACAGCCTCCTTCCGAATTTCCTCGATTTTTCGTGCAGACTTCCGCCGCTTGGCATCGGGCGCTCGCGCGTGCGCAGAACGCTTCTCGGAAAAGGTCCATTTCATTGGCTGTGGGGCTCGAATGAGATTGACCCATTAGTCACGCCCTGCGCTTCATAAGTATGTCAGTAAATATATCTGTTAGTTTAGATATTTGCTCGCAATAATGTCCCAAAATGTTTGTATTCTGCTCTTACTTTACAGGACGCGTGACTCCCCAAGAAACACATTTATTTAAGTGCCCACACAGGACACGTATATCACAAAACAAACTTTTACAAAAATAAATAATTACAGGATTACGTTTAAGGTTGCTTACGTGTAAAAAGGCGAAAGCATTAAAGTTCCGCGGGTGAAATGTTTTCTAGTAATGTTTCAGCACGTATGATGCTTCCGTGCCAAAGCATCTGCGTTGCCGTGCACATACCGAAGACAACGTCAAGGATGGGCGTCTAGGAGGACGTCTAGGACGACCACAAGGACGACGTCGAGAACCACGTCAAGGACAGCGTCTAGGACGACGCCGAGGACGATCTCTGACAACAGGAAGGACGACGTCGAGGGCGACGTCAAGAATGGCGTCTAGGACGACGTCGAGGATGACGTCCTAGAGGACGTCATCTACGGCCACGTTTGTCTGCGGAAGCCGCCATGGATGTGGACGCTGCTGCCGATGTCGGGGCCGTAGATGTAGACGCGGTCGCCTCACATTCCATCGCACGAAGCACCCAACGAGCACAGATGAAGTCCGAAGCGCACCTTTTGCACACGGCGCTCCGGCGGTGACATCACGCTCCCGCACTTGAGCCTGAACGTTAGCGGCACGTGTTTGACGTATTTTTATGGCCATCTTTCGGGCACAACGACGCCGCTTTTTCGCGAAAAGGGACAAGTAAGGCTTTCGTCTTAGAACACACACTATATTTGAGTTTAATGTTTGCGCCGCGAGACTGATCACTTGAGCGATCCCAAAGCATGTTTCTATTCGTGGCCGACGTCTTGAAATAAAAGCTCGTTGTTGAATCGCTCTTGAATCAAAATGAGTCTCGCGATGTGACTCATAATTTGCAAAGGTACATTGAGCAAATGTCTCAACTGGACATCCTACAGCTTGCGTGCATATCTGCGTATAACGACAGTTTCTATTATAGAAGTGCATATGTTGCCTCAGAGTGAAAAGCAGCACATGACGGTGCCGAGTTGTAGAAAAAGATTGTGCATGGAAATTGAAAGTTCTTTCGTCGAACGACAGCGCGTGCAGCAAGAGCCGCGAAGTGCTCCTTATTCGCTGCAGACGCACGTCGAGGATAGGCATGGAATACATTTACCAAATTTTGCTTCTTTAGCAAAACGTCCGTCAAAATACAAATGGCGGTAAATCTTGTTAAGTAGGTAAATGGCAGTTAAATATCGCAAACAATTAACACCTGCAAAAAAGGGGTACAGTCGCAACGAGACGTCTACTTCACCCTTAAAGTACGCTCATCGAACTTCTTGGATCTTTGTGTTCAAGGCTTCGCTCACGTGCCTCTCGTACAAAAAAGTGGTTCAGCTTCTACAGCTTTCACGAGATAGAACCCATGAAACCAGAAAAAGTCACATTCGATCGGGAGTATTAACTCCTTGCTGGTTGTGGATAAGAAAATGATACTGGTGAGCAATCGAGCTTGACTCCTATTATTCCCTAAATAAGCAAGCGGCTTCAATTACGGTCCCGAGACAATTTTGACTCTTGGTTGCATTCTGAATGTTTAAACTTTAAGCAGCTTTTTAGGAAGCTGCGCGTCCCCTTTGACGCTGCTCGCAGTCGCGGACGAGAGCTGTCCCAACCCGGGTTTGTGGCCGTACATCTTCGCCGTGCTCTACTTCGTCCACCTCAAGCTCATCCTGCTCACCCTGCTCTACGCACTCTTCAGGTCGGTGCCGTGACCGTATCCAAGCCGCATGTTCGAATTATACGCACACAAATACGGGGCGGGCGCTCGATAGAAAAGAATACAGCGTTTTTCTCAGCACCAAAATAAACCAAGCATCGCCAAACGCCCAGTCTCCGCCCTAAGTGTAATCCTAAAGCTGGGCCCGGACCTGATGCCAATGTTTCATAACTTATTAATGCGAAAGCATTAACTGTCCCATGGAGCAGGCTGACGTCATCAGTTTGAAGCGCGAAAACGGCACCTAGTTTCCCGATCCCAAAGGAGCGAAGCAAAGCTGATGGATTTCGCCTTCGGTTCCATTGGCTGGCGCGCGTCGACGGGGCTCCCAGTGGCCGCTGCGATCGTCAGTTTCCACTACCGCTCACCCCATGTCGCTGCGTGTCTATCAGAGCGCCGTAGACACGGAGCGTCCAAGGTCAGCGTGCCCAGGGGAGCACGCGCGCTGACCGGCGACGAAAAGTACTCAGCAGACGCGAAAAAGGGAGCGGACGAGAGGCTTGCATGCTTTCGCATTCACAACTCATAAGAAGTAGTTAGGTGTACTTCGAGCTCTTCTGATTCAAGAGTCATCGGAAGTTTTACAGCAGAACTGTTAAGGGCTAGTTTCCCCAGGATCGTGTACCCCGCAAAGAAATGTCGACACAAAACTCTGGGTGCCGCCGTTGTTCATTGATGGCGGTAGCTGTCCAGAGTGTTGTGTTTGCCGGTTGTCCGCTTGCCGCCGTCGCTCATGGATGGCGCAACCTTTCGAGCCTTTCCACTCTGGCTCGCGCGTCTTGCGGCCAGCCATTACTTCATTCCCACCATAGTACATCTTCGCTGGTCTTCATCTTCACCAGAGTGGAAAGGCTAAAAGTTTTTAATGAGAAACTGAGTGCCCGTTCCAGGTGGCAGACAAAATCCATTCCCTGCATGTATTCGTTGACTTCGTTGGCCGGCACTTTTTCGTTGAAGATTTCGGAAAATTCCCTATGCGTCAAATATTTCAAGTCGGATAACGGTTAACTCTGAAACTTCGGTAGCAGCGCAAGATTTAGCTAACGTTACATTCCGGCGAAGACTGACTGAGCGTTCGCCGAAGTGTGGTTTAAATTTGCAATGAGCAAAGGTAATGCCACCTAGAAGACGAGCGTAATCACTCGTGGATCCACGCAATGCGGCCTTTAGCTCGCGTCCCAAATTGCGAAATTATGCATAGATTATGCGCAGCCGCCATTAGTTGGTCTTATCGCTTCCGGCGTGAAGCCCGTGATTGGTTCCGAGTTCGCGCCGAGCACTGACGTCAGCACTCGTGTGAAGTGCGTTTCGATCCCAGAACACTCCGAATGCTGACGAAACGCTCGTGTCCAGTGCGCGTGCTCACAGTGCATGACCAACTAATATGGCCGGTGCACATAATCTATGCATCATTTAGAAATTTCGAAAATGGTACTATTGGTAAAAGACCGATCCCCTTACTCAAAGACACCAAATAGCATATAGCACCAACCCAAATTAACAGTGCAAAATGTTTTTTTCTTTTTTGTTCCGATATGTTTTTGGTTTTTCTGGTGCGCATCTGTGCTCATCCCGCGGTGCTCATCTTGCACGACCACGGCCATGTCACTGTTTCGCGAGAATTGCTGCGGATCAAAACATCAATTTTATTTGAAGTGAGACTGACAGGCAGACGATCGAGCTCCAGACCGCGGCACTGCGTGAAGTTTGCGCGCGATTGCAGCAACACGGCGGCGGACCTGGAACCGGAGTCGGACGCTATCTGGAAGTTCCAGCGCTACCAGCTGGTCATGGATTTCGCCATGAGGCGCTGTCTGCCACCGCCCCTCAACGTGTTCGCCTACCTGTGGCTCTGGCACCGCGTCCCTGGTTCGGCTGGCCAGAAACGCCATCAGCCAAGGCCGCTTCGTACAGAAGGTAAATGACTTTAGCGATATGCGCGTCGTTTTAGGTCCATTAATATTATAGTGTAACTTTTCCGAGGAGTACGTAGTGCTGTCTATCCACGAGATCAGACTAGGGGATGACGAGACAGAGATGGTGTCTTCGTTCGGTGTTGTAGCCGAAAATTTCGGACATTTAAAAAGTGAAACCTCACGCCCGTCTTCCCAGAACAGTTAGAACTTCCTGGCAGAAGCTTTATCAAGACACTGTCACTGGTTAGCATCCTCCAGTAAATGAGCCACGATTCAAATAGTTTCATCAGGGTAAATACGTTCCGAAATATCACGAGTGGCATTTGGGGAGAAATAAGGCAGTCTACAGAGTGGAGCTATAAGTTTGTAACCCGATCAACTATGTCTCTTCAAACGCCATTTGAAAGAATACTGCAGCGCTTTGGTCACCTGCTCCTCTTTCCCCTCTTGTGTTACATCGAATAACCTCTGGTATTTCAGTTCTGTATAAACAGTAAAATGTATTCCTGCTTGGGCCACAATAGTGGCTTGCAGTATCCCGTAAATAAAGTATATAAATACCAAATCGTCATTCGTAGAATACGTTGCTTTTCACTTTCTTGGTTTCGGCAACTCTTGGCGCAATCGTTTATGTATACCGAGACGCATACTGCGACATCCTACGAGTACGCCGTTGGTTGTTGCTATACCACGTGACTGCTTACGCCAGCCATTGAGGGTGAAGCGGCACAAGCGAAGGTTACGGCGGCTGGTTTAGTCGGTGAGCAAGCGCACAAAGGCGACGAACGCCGTGACTAGGCACTTTTGGTGCTGCTTGATTGGCCCAATCGAATCGTATGCGTTGACTGCGGTTGTTGAGTGAAACGAAGTCCCTTCGGATCCCCGGTCAGGAGCAGCCGCCCCTCATCATCATGATGGACGCCATGAAGGGCCAGAGGCTCTCGGATCGGGACTACCACTACTGGCGCCAGAAGGCTCTCGAGTACAGCAACGGCATCACCGGCGTCAACGAGAACACGCCGCAGAAGCAGGCCGAGCGGTACGTTCCACTTGTATATACTATATATATACCGGGTGTTCATTTTAATTCGAACAGATTTATTTTAAAAAAATCCGTAAAAGATGCACTGATACGGTTTGTGCAGGTGAGTTATACGGCCAGGGGTACATTATGTGGGTGGCTAATCGTTGCGATAAGTTGGCTAATTAATTAAAATTCGTTAATTAACCTTTTAATTAGTGGAAATAAACATATGGTTCCAAATGGAAACTGAGAGAGCGTCATCGAAAACCACTAAATCAACTCTTTTAGAACGACTTGAAGCTCGTGGGAAACTCGGGGGCGCGCCAAAGTTACCATTCGTGAAGCAGGCGCAAAGCTACAGTTGCGGAACGCGATAATGATCTAATCATCCGCGTTCCGCACGCGTATATATATATATATATATATATATATATATATATATACGCAGTGGCGGAACGCGGATGATTAGATCATTATCGCGTTCCGCAACTGTAGCTTTGCGCCTGCTTCACGAATGGTATATATATATATATATATATATATATATATATATATATATATATATATATATATATTTATATAACGGGCATGGTGCCGGGAGTCCGAAGGCGTGGGTATATAACTGGGGAGAAAGAAACCTTCGGTTAAAACAGCAACAACAGACGATTTATTCTTCGACGTTTCGGCCGGAGTCCGGCCGAAACGTCGAAGAATAAATCGTCCGTTGTTGCTGTTTTCACCGAAGGTTTCTTCTCCAGTTATATATATATATATATATAACGAGTCTCCAGTGTTTACCCGTAATTCAGCTAAAAAACAAAACAAACACGGACGGAGCAGAACAAACGCACAAACAGGACGAACGCTGACTCTCAACTGAAAATTTTATTACTCGAAACAGAAATGACGAAAAAAGAAAGGAATGAACCAAGTAGGCACTATAGCAGGGGTGGCCAGGCTGACCTGGTCTAAGAGCCGCAAACAAAACCACGAAACTTCAGAGAGCCGCGGGAAGAAGGGCGGGGGGGGGGGGGGTCAAGTCAACGTTTCTTTAGAGTAATAACCGAAACTCGAACTACTTTCTATCTATCGGAGTCAAAAGCAGTCCAACTGTACGTAAGGTAGCAGTAGCACATGACTAGGAAACCGCAACCTGTCTTTCAATTTAAAACGCGTTCCATTCTTTTTAAGCGCTCGTGTGACCGAGGGTGTGGCGGGGGAGGGAGGGTAGGAGAGGGAGCCGCGAGCCGCACTCTGACACGCGAAGAGCCGCATGCGGCTCGCGAGCCGCAGCTTGGCCACCACTGCACTATAGTCTATCAGTCGGACATGTGTCAAACCCATGGGCGTACCAACCGGGGGGGGGGGGCAAGGGGGCGCTTGCCCCTCAGCTCTCAGAGTGGGGGGGGGGGGCAAGACATGTTTGCCCCCCCCCCTGAAACAGCCGCCACTGGGCAGGGTAAACACTGGTGGGCGGTGCCCAAGAGACACCAAAAGCACCGCCCCCCCCACGAGGAGGGGAGGTTCTGCTTGCCTTCCCAACTCAAAGACAATTTGGTACGCCACTGGTCAAACCCCTTGCTCTATCTCACCCATAGCCGTCGCATCACCACATAATAAACCTCTCACTCTCTCGCGCGCAAAAAAAAAATCACTTCGTTTTTTTATGAAAGTGCTATAGACGCCTCACTGACGCACTGGTGACAGTGTGGAGTCTCAAGCACTTTTCTCGTCACTGTATTTTTCTTTCTTCCTAAAATTGTAGCGTCACCAAAGGACGGTTTACACTTGCACACTTGACAGTGTAACGGGATGTGCCACCGATCGTGGCAGCAAGAGAGGAGAGGCTCCCTGAGACTATCGTTTAAACACTTTCTAAACTTTCTAAAGAAAAAAGAAAGACGTTTACAAATTTTTGTAATGCGAATCTAGAGCGCAGCTCTTGAGGAGGAGGGGGAGGGTATTCCCCTCCTCTGCCTCCGTACCCTCCCTCCTCCTCTTCTCCTCCCTTTCCTCCCCTCCCTCCTCCTCCTCCTCCCCTCCTTTTTCCTCCTGCCGCTGAATTTGTTCATGGGTGACGTGACACGAAGTCGTGACATCATTTTCCCGCTAAATTTAGCGGGGAAACTGAATTGGTGCCAAGGTCGCGTGGCGTCAATTTCCCCGCTAAATTGAGGTTAAGTTTTACCGCTAAATTCAGCGGTTAAGTTTCCCGTTAAATTTAGTGGTAAAACTTTCGTCACATGGCCTCAACACAAATCTAGTTTCCCCGCTAAATATAGCGGGAAAACTGTGACGTCCCATAATGCAACGCGCGCGGTTACGCCGACGTCGACGTCGACGGCGACGCCGACGCCGCTCAACCCGGAAACGGGCGCCTGAAAGCTGGACTCTGAAAATAAAATATTTTTTTGCTGAGGTTAATATTAACAAGGTGACACTGAGCTACGTAGAGCCTGAACCGTAATCATGATTTTGTTTGCCCACTGATAGCCATTCAAGTACTTTTCGGAGACGACCTGGGGACGAACTTAATTCGGAGTCCATTTTTAGGCCTGAGAACTATTTCGGCGACTAAACAGACTTGATCTCTCTGGTCAAGGGACTGAAGCTTGTATCGGCGCAGGATGTTGGCAATGACAATTTTCTCCTCAGACATCGCAAACTTCTGACCTGTGAAGAAAACAACAAAATTATATGTTGAGAAGTGTTTGCTCATGACGCGGAACAGAGTAACGGCCTTACCGATGCAGTTTCGGGGACCTGCCGAGAAAGGGACGTAGGCGAAAGGATGCCTTCCCTTCGAATTCTCGGAAGAAACCTTTCTGGGCGAAACTCTTCAGGCTTCGGGAATACTTTGGGATCCCGATGCAAAAAGTAGTTCGACACTTGAACTACTGTTCCTTTGGGGAGCATCGTGCCACCTTTTGAGAATTGAAAGCGTTTTACAAATTAGTACACAGGTTCAACTTACTCCAATATGCAATATCGACTTAAAGAACCCGGCGGAATCAAACACAGGCTTCAAGACTGGCGACTTCTAGTCACTCGGTGGTGAAAATCTCGTTATTTTACCATTACAAACACGAACGTCTCATGTCCTCACTATTTAATAAACTGTTCAAACTACGTAGTTTCTAAAAGAAAAATACTTCAGATGTAGTTCAAGCGCTTACTTTATCACCCGATGCGCTAACTGTCTTAGCTAAAACTAAAAAGAAAATAATCATGCAGCTTTTATTTAGACACTGTAAGTTTTTAATATTTCTAGAAACAACAAAAAAAAAAAAAGATGGCAGAATTTATTCGGCAGTGATACTTGAGGTAGTTGTATATCATCACTGCCGCACTTTCGAACAGTCATTTGGTCGTCTATATTTTGCAAATGAGGAAATAGCATTTTATAGCTTCAGTGCTGGAGATGCTCATGAAACGTATTGAGAAGCAGAACTGCAACAGCCATTTCAAACCCAAGATCGTGCTTATGACGAGATGTTTGTCAGCAGTGACACCGTTATGAACGGACTTCGAAGCGTCCAAGGTAGTTCAGAGAACGAACGCATCAAATCTGACAGGCGTTTCGTTAGCCTTTTCAAACATTGTCTAGATACCAGAAGACTGACGAAGACTGCAGGGGTGGAACGGCTGCGCCATTTGCGCCATTTTGCGCCAGACGCATTTGTCTGCGCCATTCTGAGCCATTTTGCGGAAACTGCGCCACAGCCAATACCTCGCGCAATTATGCTCCAAATCGCACAACGTACGTCAAAAAAAAATTTATATTTTCTCTTGGTTTCAGATTTTATCGACTCGATTGGTAACAATGAGCGCGTTTAGCTTGATCGGCCTTGCAATCCTTTGTTCTGTTTATTTTCTCTGTGTATCCCGAGTCGGAAGCGCGCGAAAAACTCGGGGGTCGGATTCCAAGTGCTACATCACCTGCGACTGGATTGTTATTCTTCAACCATAACCGGTTAAGCAAGTCGGCCGAGGTTGAGGTCGAGTCGCTAAGCGTCAGATTGCCTGAGGCTCTGCGGCCCGGGCTCCGGACGTCAGCCAGTTGAAAACACATGAGCAAAGATTCCTTTTAGTACTTCATCGTTAGAAGTTGAAACCGCATTCCTGCAAGATTTATCGTGATTTGATAGAACTGAAACGCGGTCCGATCCGAAACCTTGCCGGCCATGCAGTCCCTCACGCGAGGGTAGATCTGCTCGGCGTACTTTCACTTTGCTCCGGCTTATCGCTTCGAATACGACAACTCCGTTAATCAAGGGATAAACTCGAAATTTGTTGCCCTGTCTCCGCGCAATTGCACGTCCTTTGCTTACGCACGTCACGTGGTTCGCACATATAATTACTATGTCGAGCACGTGTGGGTTGTGTATAAGCAGAGCTGGTTTGCTTTTAGGCTCTCATTAAGGCTCACAACGTTTCAAGTTTTCGCATCTGTTACACTGTTATTTCATCTACCTAGGTTTCTAACCACTGATCTTCATCTGTGCTGCTAAGCACAATTGAAATTGCTCCCGTGCTCGTCTAAGACACAAGCTGAAATGGAATGAAAGCTGATTTGAGCTGCTCCTAGCCTGCTCCAGAATGTAGCTCTAGCTGCTCCCAGCCTGCTCCAAAACAGCTGTTTCAGCTGCTCCTGTGGATGCTCCCAAGTACATTTCATAAGTTCCACCCTTGGAAGAGGCTACCAGTGTTGAAGTTTTTTTTCTTCTTCTCTGAACTACCTCGAACGCTGCCTCCGTTTCCTCTACTAGGGGCAGTATTGCTTGAATATCAAGTGGTAACTCACCGAGTTCGAAAGGTTCCTCACAAAGCCTTGAGTAGAATGGCACGGAAGGGTAGATTCGTTGTGCTTCCTAAGTATATAAAAAAATAAACATTTATGTACACTTCATGGCACGTAGACGACTAATCACGTAGCAGCAGTTTGGTTGAAACGAAACGATCAGTAACCTTTAGCACGCATTCCAGATAGCGCATCTCTTTCATGTCTTCGTGATTGACGTGCCGCTCTGTGTCGTCCCCGAAGATGGAATCCAGTTCGTCGTGTATTCTCTGCTGCGCTGCAGGGCTGTGGCCTATCAGAAATAGCGCCCAGCTTATACCCATGGCGGTTGTGTCGTGACCCTGAAAGCGAACGTAGAGTAAACCAAATTTGCCGCAGTCATGTTTGACGTGGCGATGTTTTCCTTCGTCCGGATTTGAGGAACAGACCTTCTCGGAGTCGTCGGAGAGGGAACGTGTAAACAATGCTGTTGTGTTTTAAAACGACTTAATACAACCCGCATCAAGCGTCTGCATCCACCCTCCAAGCAATGGCGCGAGCTACGTAAAAGACAGCAAGATTGAAGTGACGGCATCTGCTGGAGAGAGTCCTCGTAAGCAGGATATTTATACGAAGGAAGAGTCACGGCCGACAAATGCAAGCATGGCGCCACAACTGGTGCCCCATGCGTGCAAGCACGTGCAACGTGCGCGTGAACATAGCTTTGGCAAGCTTGTAATCGCACGGGCGTGCCTGCTCGAGCCGAGGCATGGCGGCGGCCGGTCTCACAGCTTGCAATCGTCTATACACTTCTTGCACGTGACCGCATCGCGTCCTGCTGGTGGTATATTCCTTCTTGTTCTTGCCAAGAAAGACGAATTCGATGGTGAAAAATTGCAAAATTCACGCTGTTAAAGGTGTAGGCTCAGCAGTAAGATCACCACTATGGTTGCTAATGTAACGTCAGTTCAAGCCACGAATCCGTATTGTCTCGCAGGTCCGTCGGGGTGAAGAACACAATGTACCAAACCGGATTCTTGAAATGAAAGCCCGTGCAAACAGCAAGCTTAGCGGATTTTTGTTTTGTTTTTAAGTTACTGATCATTGAAGCGGCCGAGGCGAAATTTCACCTGTCGGGGATCAGATGTTTGACCGCACACTATTTTGTCACATCTCACACTGCTGGACCAGACCAGAACTCTTCTATGACGCTCTCAGAATAAATTTAATTACGCTTAATGAATTAGGAAAAAATATGTTGTATTTTGGCATATTAAAAAACAGATTTGGACAATATTCCTATGATGTGTTATGGCAAAAAGTTGGCAAGCTCTTATGGTGTACACTTAAACTATTTAAGATTTTTAAGAACCTTGATATCACCAGAAATCTCAAACTTAGGTATTTTTATTGCACACGAATTTGATATGATATATATTAAGTTCCGTTATATACTTTTGAGTATACGAATGTTTTGAGAACCTAGGAAATTCTACTGAAATATTGAGGTGGGTTAGTTTTTTCAACATACTGAAATTATAAAGCGCAAGGGACAGGCACGAACATGAAGTAGACAGGAATGGCGCTGTCCTGTCTACTTCATGAACGTGTTTGTCCCTTGCGCTTTATACTTTTAGTACCCAAGAAATTCGGGATCGATTCTTTCAAAAACCCAATTTTTGAATCAGCGCTATTTTTTATTAGTAGAAAGGTATGATAGTAATCTTTTATAAAATATAGATATAATATATAGTAGTTTGTTTATATGACAAGAAATATAGCTTGAATCTCGTTAATATGAGCCGTAAAATGGCAAGCCTTGTCGCGGAGTTAAAGGTATTTTACTACGCAATAAAGCTTGTCGTTTATTTCATAAAACAAAAATCGATTCCAAAACCGTGCTTGAATTGAGATCAAAACATCCATATGGGTGAAACCTATATGGATCCTAACTCAAGCACGGTATTAGGGTCGAATTTTTAGATGTTTATAAAAATTATGTGTTTTGGCAGCATTTTTGAAATGAAGGAAAGCGTAAACGGCAAGCTTAGCGGATTTTTGTTTTTTAAGTTATTGGCCAATGAAGCGGCCGAGGCGAAAACTGACGTTTCTTCAGCCTGTCGGAGATGGCAGGTTTGACCACTAGCTATTTTGTTACTTATCAGACTATTGAACTAGGACTCTTTGGTGACAATTCCAAAATAGTTTTCTTTGTGCTTTTGAACTTAAAAAAAATTTTATACTTTGAAATATTAAAAAAAAGTCGAACTCTCTATTTTTTTGGAAAAGTTTAATCATTTTTGGAAAAGTTTGAAAATTTTTGAAACGTTACCTATTTAATATATTTTAATGAACTTGATATTATAAGAAAGCCTAAACGTAGTTCTTTCAATAAGTATAAATTCAATATTGTATGTATAAGAAAACATTTGCTACATACATTTGAATTAACCAATGTTTATAAAATATTCCGAAATCGGGACGGATTTTGTCAAAACCCCATCTTTAATTTACTTAATTTTTAGTAGTAGTAAGGTGCGATAGTGGTTTATTATAAGACATAAATAGGAAATGTAGAATATTGTTTGTACGTTCGCAATGAAAGCTTGAATGTCGTAAAATATGCGTTGTGGATGCTTCTTCGCATGGGTGCTGTTATGGCCAATTTTGTGGCATGGGTATGATAATGTATTAATATTAATACTCACTTTAACATGTAACGTAATAATGAGGGGAACTGTGCATAACGTGGAGTAGAAATTGCGGTTTTGGTAAGTTTGTTCGCGATAACCTAACCTCCCTGCATAACTCGTGGCTCATTTCCTTCGAAGTGAACACCACTTCCACTCAATCTTTTATTTCCGGCTCTGAGGTACAGATGGTATAACTTTGACGGACACCTGGTGGATCACGCCATGAAACCTGTGCCGGTCTGCCGTCAGTGTATCCAGCGGGCTTCAAAGGGCTCTTTGGGAAACGGCAAACACGGATGATCGCAAAACCGAACATTTGGAGGTCAACTCTGACGTCGGCACTCCTCCTTTCTCTTTCCTCCTCCTCCCGTGCACCCTATCTGACAGGTTCCACATAAAAGGGGATAGTGGGGATCTAATCGGTTCCCTTCTGGCTCAAGCAATCTCGAAGCTCTGGTGTTTGCTCTATCTCCGTTCTAAGCTTGATGCATACTTAAAAAGTGCCCTCTTTCATTTTCGGAAAGCCAGGATCCTTCGTTTGTTCTATGGTTTGCAAGTTCAATGCAGACTGGCAAGCGTGCGCCGATTATTCAAGAAGGTTTTACCGGCCGAGGGCGCCGAGCACGTAAACTCCAATGATGTCGTGTGCAAGAACTGCTACACAATGTTCTGCAGTCAGATCGAAGAATATCAGCGAGGGCAGAAAGCATCGTCATCAGGCTCATTGTCACCACCTCCATCAAGTGAAGTGGCAGGAGCTGACTGAGGACTGTGAAGGCAAGCTGGGCACATGGAGGCTGAGCTTAACGAGGAACTGGAGAAGCAGGCCGAATTTGAGAAGCAGGTGGAGGAGCTCAGGCAGGCGGAAGCGTGGAAGGCAGGGCTAGAAGAGAGGAAAAGAAAGCGTGAGGATAGAGTGGAGCGTCTCATCGGAGTATTTAAGGAAGAGAAGGGGAAGAGCGAGGAAGGACAAACAATGATGGCAAAATTGGAGGATATTCTCAGAGCAGTGATCGAGAAGAGGGTCGACCTAAAAGCACAGTGGGAAGAGATGAAGAGGGAGTCGAGCAGCGAGGGTTGTGCCAGAGGTGCAAGGGGCTAGAGAGCAGGAAGCGAGCAGTCCCAACTTGAAGAAGGTTTCTGGGACCTATAGTGAAACAGGCAAAAGGAGAAGGAAACGGCTGGATTGATACGGCCTAACCTGGAACAGGTGGTAAATGGGGTAGCAGTGTAGTGCCAGGAGAGGGAGGGCAGCCGTCGGCAGTCAGGGGAGTCTTAGTAGTGGGAGACTCCATACGTGGCAAGGATCGTAGAGGGAGTACTAGGCAAGGTAAAAGAGGACAAAAGGGTGCGAGTAGAGGCCCAGCTTGCAAAAGTACATGGTAGATGCCATTGCCAAAGCGGAGGACGTATTGTGGGACTACATAGAGGTGGAAACATTAGTGTTGATCTTCGCAGGACTCTACGACGTGTTGAATGGGCGGTGCCAGAACCTGGGAAAGCAGATAGAGGCAGGACTGGGAAAACTAAGAGCGGTCAGTGAGAGGGTGCATGTGGAAATATGCACTATCCTACGTGTCCGGGGACAGTCTCTTGACATCGAGAGGTGGGTCATTGAGGCTAATTGAGTGATTAAGGGGATGAGCCGTATCCTTCAGAATACTGCTTCCGGTTAAAATGTGAACCCTGTTTGAAGAGAAAATGCCTCTCTTGTGAAATTAGGAACCTGAAGATGAGCTAGAGTTGGCATTGTGGGAGCCTGGTAGGGAGTTAAAAAGAAAACATTTGAAGGCAACAGTTTTAAGTAACGAGTTCAAGAAGTGGACTACAAAATACATACCCCACTCTTACATGAGACGCGCTCAACGAAATATCATATGCCTCGAAAAAGCGAATGTGCATTCTATGTGCTGTAATATTATACTTCGATTTTTTGCCGAAAATGGGATAAATTTGTTATTCAATGGGCCGTGCAAGGTTACCACTGGAAGAACAAGATGATGGCGACCTTCACCTGCGTAGCCACAACCACAAGGGAACGCTCAGTTTAGAGTCGTGAGTGATGACATTTGGCACGACTCTGCACGCGCTTTGTTTGCACTCTTATTGATCGAAGAACGACCTAAGGAGCTGTTGCTCGTGTTTTCTGTATGTAATTTTTATTTCCGACAGGGCTCCAAGCCACTTCAAGTGTCGTTTCCAGTTATACCAATTCGAGACGAAGACAAATGTCACCAAGTGGTTCTACTCAACGTCAGGGCACGGAAAAAGCGCGTGCGAAGGAGTGGGTGGTGTTTTCAAGCATCACGCATAAATGCGTAATTTGAAAACAACGGAGTTGAATTCTATAACCGACGCGCGCAATTTTTGTTGAAAAACTGAGCCATAAAATATTGGCATAGTGTTTCTTGAGAAACTGCAGTCATGAAATCAAGCTGGGAGAAGGTTAGGGCGTCAAAGGGCATTCAGTCCTCTCACGTGTGGAGTAAAGGACCTTGGGGACAATACCGTCTAATTAGAAAGAGTTTGTAAAATTCCACAGTAGCAGGAGAGATAGGCTGGGACCTTGAAGTGGAGAGACAAGCATGTTTCAACAATGACTTCACTTCGCCCCTCTGGGAGTGGGCTCTCGGTAGTGAGACGGCTGCGTTCAAGTCTTCAACGATGAACTGCCTGGATTTTGACCTGTGCGCACGTTAACTCAGTATCGCAATGAACTAGTATCTAAAAACATGCTTCTTTTTAATAATTTGCTGTCAATATTTTTTTTTTTGTGTTTCTGACTGTTTTATTACTCACCTCTTCGTGTTAGGGAGAAGCGCCAGTCCCGCGCTGTGAACCGCTTGCCTTCTGTCCCATCTGTGGTCTGTCAAAAACGCACTTGAACACGAAGTTAGAGCCCGAAAAAGTTAAACGCGGACAGTAAACCTGTTTTTTGGCGATGAAACCACGGCGCGTGTTTCTAGAACATTTCGACAGAGTTGTACAATTCTGTGGTATCTCTACGATCTGTCAAGCTTTTCAATTCACTTGTTGGAGATTCACCGACTTCATTTTGTGGAGGACAATTTTAACTCTGTTTTTGTCAACTTAAAGCATATAAGACTGCCATAATCTGTTCCAACCGGTGACTTCATCAACTTGACTATGTGTAGAGTTTTGCTGAAAATTTATATTTACTTTTTTTTAACTTTCAGCTTTTTGTGTTTTTGACCAGGTGTGTGGGAAACATCAGGTGTTACATTAGGTACACTAGGCGAAACGTCTTTGAAATGTGTTTTATACATTGATTAAGTAATATTGCTCCATTTCCTGGTAAGGAATCGAGCATAAGTTCTTAACATTGAGCTTGGTTACTATGTGTACCTCCATGTAAATAGAATTCAGAAGACGTTGATCATCTAAACGGCAGTCTCCAGAATGCAAACACTTACTTAGTAATTGTAAGTTTTGGGAACTTTCGTGAAGTGTGACTTACGAAAATATTTGTGTTACCTATTATAGTTGTGTTTTACTCTCACTGCTTCCTGCAGTGTTATGTGTAACTTTACTTTTTGATAGGTCCTTTTATTTGTCGACCACTTTATGTATCGTAATTTTTGTGTTTTTACATATTGTAGTATTGAAATAACTTGTTATTTAAAAATGTTGTTTCACAATACTTACTATCCCAGTCTCATTTATGATTAAATTTGATGGTAAGTACTATTATTAGGTCATTAATCCTATTCATGCCACAATATTGGCCATAATTGCACCCATGCGATGGCGCATTCACAACGCACATTTTACGAAATTCAAGCTTTAATTTCGAAAACTGAAATAATATACTACACTTTCTATTCATATTTTATAATAAACCACTATCATACCTTACTACTACTAAAAATTAAGGAAATTAGAAGTGGTGTTTTTGAAAATATCGATCCCGAATTTGCAAGGTTTTTGAAATGTTGGTTAATTCAAATGTATGTAGCAAATGTTTTCTTTTACATACAATATTGAATTTAAAATGAATAAAAAGGACTAAGTTTAGGCTTTCTTATGATATCACGTTAATTAAAATATCTTAAGTAGGTAACGCGTAAAAAATTGACAAACGTTGAGAAAATGGACAAAAGAAACACAGTTCGACATTAAAAAGAAAAAGGTATTCCAAAGTATAGAAACAAAAACTTATTTCAATAGCACTACAAAAACTACTTTGAAATTGTCGCCCAACACTCCTGGTGCAATAGTTTTATAAGTGATAAAACAGCGAGTGGTCAAACGTGCCATCTATGACTGGTTGAAGAAACGTCAGTTTTCGCCTCGGCCACTTCAATAGCCAATAACTTGAAGAAAAAAAAATCCGCCATGCTTGCCGTTTACACTGTCTTTCATTTCAAGAATGCTGCCAAAACATTAATTTTTTTTAATCTGAATTAAAAAAAAAATTGATTATAAAACCGTGCTTGAGTTGAGATGAAAACACCTATAGCTCCTGTTCTCAGCGCCGTTGGTTGCCTTAAGATTGTTATTTCAAACTTCAATGAAATACCATAAAATCCCGAACGAACGCCGACCTCCCAAAATCGACCAGCTCAAAAATGTTTCCCTTGTATCTATTCACCGTGAGCGGGCAGTCGTTCTAGAGATTGCGGTAAACATTACGTAGAATCTCTATTCGCCAAAGCCCACCACACACGTTATTCCGGGACGAAAAGACATGTCATGACAACTTGCCGCAAACATGAACGTGTCGACCTCTTCCCGCATGTCTTCCTCCGTGATGTTTTCGGGGTCTTTGAAGTGTTCAAGAAGTAGTAAGTCGAGGAAAGGCATTTTCTTTTTCTTATGATTAGACCCATCCTCATCCTCGTCGCCAACAATGGAACCGGTATCGATGGTGGCCATCATATCTTTTTTTCGTTCTGCAATCACCTGTAATAACAACGCGGGACTCCGATGAAGCTAAAAATCTAGACTGCGGCGGGCGGTTATTCTTTCCGCACTGAATAAAGAGACATGATTATTTAGAAGAACGATAATGAATGCGCCATTTCTAATTTAATAATCAATCAACAACTGTAAATAAAAGTATTCCCTGCGGCAAACGTGTTGCGCTAATATCGAGAATTTATTTTGCAGTCTCATCATCGCTTAGACCGAACGCAGCCGCTCAAGGCAACTGCACCCCAGCTTTAATGTTTAAGGTAGAAATGATCCTTAAAATAACGTAGGTATGATATATTTTATGGAACTCACCTTTCTTGTGAATGCGTGCAGTACACCAAGACAGTGATTATACTGTTTTCCCATTGCGGTCATCTTAAAGAAACCTTCGTGATCGGCGAAAGGAGTTATCATCCTTTGCAAGAACAGCTCGCCCAACCTGAAGTAGGAGGCATTGTTTGCTATAATTCCCATTGTTAGCACATGGGAATCAGCTCTCTGTACATGGGAATCAGTTTTCTGGAAGCGTATTACTTATATCACGTCCATAAGTCATCGAAGATGATCACGAAACATGGATGGCAAGTTTAGCTGAAGCAGGAATATCAAGGTTACTGAGGCGCAGTGAATATCTAGCGAAAGCATGTGAGAAGGTAAAAAAAGAAAGGAAATAAAAGAGAAAGTTGACATAGACGCCTGAGGCATTAGTGCCAACATGTTGGCCCCTTAGCAGCTTTCGTCAGTTTTATCTTATTTCTTCGTCCTGTTTTGCAGTTTTGAATGATAATGGTTCACCAGATCGTCTGCCTTATTTTGTAAGATCTAGTCTGCACTCCAATCCGGAAGAATTTCTTTCAAGCATAAAAGTGACACAACACGACGTACTGATTGAGAGCTTTCACGTAAGCCAAGTCCTCATTGTTTTGAGCGTTAAGAGCTTTTCCCATGATGGTTTCTGAAAAGTGGAAATACATTAGGTACATGTTTACAGGACCTAACAATCAACATATACGGACAGTGCAAACACGATTACTCATATATACTCTCTTGAGAGTGCACCCAGTTGTATTTTTATTTTAATTTCACAAGAAAACAGAGGGGCGCAGAAGAACATTCAGTTTTTTCTATCGAGTCGTAAAATTTATAACACATTTCTTCCCAAAATCTTCTGGACCTATCAAAAATATAAAATATTACCTCGGAACCAAAACATGTAATTGACGTTGAAATTTTATATGACCGTTAAAACTCTTAATCTGATGCCTGCCCAAAGCCTTTCTGAGTAAAACCCATAAAATCACAAATGTCTTCTTCACGTTAACTGTGTCCAGCAGTGTGCATCTAAGAAACAGATCCATCAAGGGCCTTACCACAGACTATGTCCAGGGTGCAGAGTGTAACTTTGGGGACCACGTCAACCCCATTGTGGTCAAGCGATTTCTTTCCTAGGACGTCCGCAAGAACCATAGACTGGGTGTTGATTGCAGAGGTGAAATCTTCCAGGATTCGGAAATGAAACGCTGGAGTAAAAAGCCGCCTTCGCGACCTCCACTTCTCTCCTGTACTGCTCGAGAAAAGCAAACGTAAAATAACTTAATTAATTACCGCTCACATTTTGTGGCAGAATATTAAATGTAGCTATTTGATGTGCGAGGTGTACCACACGTGGAGTTGGTGTTTGATGGCTATGAAAAAGGTGGAGGTATAACTTAGATATAACACCTAAGCTTTAACGATACGGGCTTTATTAACTGTACACTTTCCCGCCAGGAGGTATAAAATAATTGAATCGTTTATACTCAGTCTATACTCAAGAATAAACTCACAATTTAATTCATATTAGTTATAAAGCAATAAACTGAGCTTACTTTTCCGCGAACGATTTTCTTCTATTCTACTCCTATTCCTAACTAGAAGTCTGATATAGGATATAAACGCTGTCTAGAATAGAATGCCCAGTAACAAAAGTCATTCTTATTAGTCACAATCTTCCTGGTCATTGCATTTCTAGAATCATGACAGCTGATAAACAAGTACTAAAGCATTATTACGGTTATCGAGCATTATGAAGCTTTGTATATTTTTGAAAAATGGGGCAAGATGATTAAACAAAATTAAAGAAGAGGTAACAACGTATGGTCATTGTACGTTGTTGTTGTTGCAGTTTACATATTCTCCGTTATTTTATTTGACGCAATATTTACTTCTGAAGGTGACAACGAACTTACAAATACGTTTGCATGAATTATATTTTTCGTTACCGTTCAAATGAAGGTGGTTCACTAAGTGTGTCGATCATTATAAAACAAGTCTTCTTGACTTCATTTTGTTTACCTCATTATTATTTGTTTAAAGGTAGTATATATTACGTTGAGCTAAAACTACTTGTATTATATGACTGGCATCGCTGCTTGTAAGTTACAGATAAAGACATCTTCTGATTTATCAACTGTCACGTTCAGCCAGTTTCTGAAGAAAATTGCCACATGCCCTTTTAATATCTTTGTTTAACCAGGCGGTTCTGAAGATCTTTAAATAATATCCTTTGGCGTGAGTTAGCTAAAGGTTTTGTTTATTTTGTTGCCAGACCGGTGGAAAAAACTTAAAGTCTGCCCTATGGCGTCGTGCGGTTGTGGGGCTGACTGAAGACAACATTACTCTCCTTATGCCCATTTTGCCGTGGCGGCGGGTATGTACGCTGGGGATATGACGCCGAACTGGGGCTGGAGTCTGGTTGCGTGGTTGATTAATATTGCTGACATTACCTTTGCGGCTACGGCGGTAATGCTGCAATCTTCGTGAAATTACCTGCAAAGAGCGTACCGTGAACAACGTTAAGGTAATGCTGCTCTATGCGTTTATCGTGTATTGTGTTGAAATGATGACCTTTAAAGATGGATGGATGTTTGTTCTTACCGCTGGGTACTGGCGTGCAATGCTGACCCTCACCATTCTGCGGCGAAATGATGAGCTGCGTTGTACAAGAGGTGCTGATGAGTTAGTCTTTATTAAAGGAACTGGAAAACCATTTGGCGTCGCTTATTCTCCAGGCCTGTTTAAACCTCGTTGATGATTGGCGTCGTCGTCGCCGTGGGGATGACGCTCAATATTCAGGACATTGATCGAAATCATCATCAATCAACATGTGGTCTGATTCTGGACTGGGCAATGGATAAACAGTGAAATGGCAAGTGTCGACACAGCAAAGATGGTGAAATCAGCAGGCACAGGTCTGATGGACGGTTCTTGAGCGTATTGCAAAACCTGTATTTATCTCTCTACGTTTAAAGGCTATTGATTCAGGCATGAACAACAAAGATTTTACCGCATTCGTCCAGCAGGTTACCGACAGACGCCAGCAAAGGGGCTGCGTGGTGGCTTCAGGGATGGCATCTCTCATTGTGACGAGTTCTCGGTGTTTTGAAATCGCTTTAACCTCTGGTCGAAAGCCCACGCTGGGTTGAGCAAAAACATATCCAGTACTCGGGCGCTGATTTAACCATTCAACTGGATGGTGGGACGACGTTTTTGTTGATGAATATTATTTCACTCAGTATATCAACGGAAAAAACAGATGCTATGATAAAGGCAATTACAAATGCCTTGTATTGACAAATTCTTGCATCACAAAACTGGTAAAGATCGTAAAGTGTGCGCGTGCGGCAAGGTGTATTAACGGTCTTCGTCAGCCTTTGCTGGAACAGGCGAACAGCAGCAGGTCGCTCGCCGCTTTATCTGGGCGGTCAGGATATTCTGCGTTTGTGGCTGGTCAGTTCTACAGCAGGAAGATATTAACGCTCTCAACACCATCGACTTCCAGCATCGTCTGCATGGCTGCTGTTTTGCGTGCGGTAAAGACTCCCAAAACCGGTGAGCGCTCCATCGCCACGCGCTGGCAATGGTCGCTCAACCGCAGGCCTCCGCTGTATGCCGACCGTTGCTGGAAACAGCTCCCGCGAGCAGTTCGCTACGGTAAATTGCCATTTCTCTGTTGCTGGGTGCAGGGGCGGGCAGAAGTTGACCGCGTTCCGTTATCGCTCCGGTCGTCGTGGTGATGCTGTTGCCGTTGGCAAGACAGCCGTGATATCGGTGCGGCAACCCGTCGTTTATCTAAAGTCTGATTGTCTGCTGCGCGGCGCGCAAATGAAGCGTGGCGCTGGGCGAACAGGTAACCAACGGCGCGTGTTGTTCAAAAATATTGTGGATTGGCATTACCGCTCACGTGCAGGCGGTAACTTCGACTCTTTACGCTAAAGGTAAAATGGACACGCTCGTCTCTCATATTCCAATCGCTTGTCCATTATTCAGTTGTGAAGACTGTTCTTTTTTGAACGTTAAACATTTTTTTGCCTAGGTATTTCGTGAAGTCTGGAAAGAAGCGTGGCCGCGAGGTTCGACACTGATTGGTTGACGGGTGGGAAAGGAGGAGTGAGGTGCTGGACGCTGATTGGTTAACGGTGAGGTCAAATTACTAGAGGGGTAGGCGATGAGGACTGAGGTAGGCGAGGAGGAGCTCGACCGTCCGTGCGCGCTGAGGGAGAGGACCTCGAGAGTATAGAAGGCTCTGGAAGATCGTCAGGTTTATTAGCCCAATTAGTGGTAGTATCGCTTTATTCTAGGAACAATTCTATCAAGTGTACATATGGTACGCTTTAAACTATCTGATCAAGAGCGTCGTGATCGTAGGCGTCTGGCGTCTGGAAACTCAGGGTATCCCTATACGTTTTGTGATGCTAGTAGAACGTTTCACGTACGAGACACAATTGCGTAGCAATTTGCAATACATTGTTTAGGTCTGAGACGTATAGTTTCAGCCTCGCCACTCGCCAAGCTGCCCCTGCTATGTTGCAGCGATTGGTTCTCCCAAGCACTTTGAGGAAAAGTGGATGCTTCAGGTTTTTTCAAGTGTATAATACGGCGTCAAGTTCGTCTTGTCTTTTCGCACGTCGTGTGTTTGCTTTTTTGTTTACCCTCGAGATGCGCCCGTGTGCTTCTGTCCCCCCCCAACCTCAAACCAACCAATCGTGGCGCGTGCCTGGCTACCTTGTCACCGCGCGTTCCATAGTACGCTGCCCTTTGATTGGTGGCGCTCTCCTGGCGCTCCGATGCGCCATGGACTCATTTTGGAACACTTGCGCGCCGTATAGTCAAGAAACGCAGGTCGTAGCGAGACCTCTCATTATCGATTGGCAGCCAATGCGATTGTTCCGTTAGGCAATAAAACTGCCCCAGAAGGGTTTTTGTTTTGTATGCTGTAATGTTATCATTTAAAAGGGCCGCCATCCGGACAACCGGTGAAATTTGCTCGTGCGCAGGCGCAGTGCTAAAGTCGTGCTATGTGTTCGACGATGACCTCTGTCACTCGGTAAAGTTTACTCTCGGTTCTATCAATCAGTGATGGACGAATCAGCTCGGAATTCTGACTACGAACGTCGCGCGTGCACCGCGCTTCGCCAAAAGGATTATGTCAATAATACTCCCTGGAGAAGGGCGACAAAGGGAAAACAGAAATCACCAAACAAAGCTTGTTGACTGGTGCCCGACCGAAGAGATTCCACCTGGTCCTATTATCGAACCATGGACCTCTCCATATCCAGTGGAGCGCTCTACCAACTGAGCTAACCAGGAGTTAAACGTCAGTAGAGCAAACGGGGTTTATCAGCTTCCACCAGTCGGACACCAACAAGAGAGAACGACCTGTATTTTAAGCTTATTATTATAATGCAATTAATGCAAAGGCGCAAGCGAACTGGACATAGATAGCCAATAATAATCCCTGGAGAGGGAGCAAGGGCGACAAAGGACAAACACTAACCAGGCAACTCTCCACTGGAAATGGAGAGGTCCCTGGTGCAAACCAGAACCAGGCGGATCTTTTCGGTCGCTCACCAATGAAGTAGCTCTGTTTGGAGTTTGTGTTCGTACTCTGTCCCCTTTGTTCCCCTTCTCCGGGGATTATTATTGTCACTCTTGTCCAGCTCGCTTGCACCTTTGCATTAATTGCATTATAATCACAGGATTATGTCAGTCGATGGAACTGGCATTATATTTTATCACATGACAGGGACATAGAAGTAAATGGGAGGGAGTGCGTTGACTTTGTCACGCAGTGTGCACTGCGCAGCACTGATAGCGCGAACAGGACATCGTCGTTTTTTTCGAGTTTTACTTGGAAAGGGTATTTATTGGCGGGCACCAAACTTCACCGCTTAGGTTAGTGCCAGAAATAAGCACTTTCCACCACACTGGTATCTTTTATGACAACTTTTAGATTCTAGGGAAGAAAAAAAGAAGGACGATTGCTTTTTTGCATTGAGTGTGTCGCGCAGTATGTGTTTATGCGCGACAAGACGTGTACTTATATATCACGATATCTCCCTCTTCCTTATCACATAGGTACACACAAATGCGCACACAGACACGTCAACGACAAAGCGCACGCACGGAAAAAGATACAACACACAACAACAGCAAGGAGGATATCTTCATAAAAGCATCCGGCTGAACCGTTCACTCACATATGCTTCCGCGATCTGATATTATGCGGTTTTAGAATAACGTATACGCAAAGGCTTTGCGTACGAAAAGCGTCGTCGCCAGTGCGGATGCGCTAAACACTAACAGCGTTTTGAGCTTTGCGTGCGCTATGCTATACTCTGTTTACCCTTAAGCTGAGACTAGAAGCTACACCTTGGGCGCGAGCTTTCTGCCCTTGCTAACACAAGTGTGAACGCGCAAGCACGCGCAACCAAAGCACTGCGGAAGCCAGCAAGCTCGCGCTGAAGGCGGAGCTTCTAGTCTCGGCTTATGGGTGAGCGGAGCATAGTGTGCGCTTTTTTTTTCGAAAATTGCGTGCGCACGCAACGAGTTTTCGCGCTCCTCCAAGGAGGACTCGTGATGTACGAGAAGTTGGCTAAAGTGAAGACAGGCCAAGACGAGCGAAGTCATAAAAGGGCGGCTTCCAGGACCGCGGCTGCGGCCACTTTGGCGGTGGTCGTGAGCGCGACGTCGGCGGCATCCTCGCGACTACGATTTGCAATACAAGGCGACATTGCAGTCCTACGGGAGATGCACGCCACGAACGGTTAGGAAGACCCGGCAAGGTGGGCAACTATCGCCTGCAGCTTGCTGCTTGCGGTGCGCGAACGGGCCAAGGAACGGTGTGCGACGGTCAGTACACGAGACCTCTCTTGTCCAGGTGACGCAAGCGGACACACGTGTGCGAAGGTCATTACGGGAGACCTCTCTTGCCAAAGCGACGGAAAAGGAACCAAACAAAAAAGTTAAACAAAAAAAGTTTTTTTATGTAAAGCCTTTGGTGCTTGAAATAAAAATTGCTATTGTATCTTGTTGGCGTTGTTGCAAGCGCGCTTAGATGTTTGCGTCGCTGCGGAGAAACGCTATTCTAAAACTCGCTCGTAGCAAGCGCTACATTGAGCGCTAGCGTTGGCTAAAATTGCGTACGTTATTCTAAAACTCCCTATTATACACTGACTACCTACAAAGAGAAGGGTGCGGCTTTTAACGTTCTCGCTCCTTGCTTCGTCATTCGTTATTTGGCATTGTTATCGGCTAACGCTGCACACCCATTGGCTACGAAGCGACAATGAGTTGCTCCCGGCGTTTTTTTTTTAAGTTGAAGGTGCCTCTAGTTTCGTTTATGAATTTAAGAAGGCACTTATGCTTATAAACCGGGCATGCAACATGCCTCTCATAGCTATAAGAAAGGGAATAATTAAACACTCACGTTTCGCTTCAGTTGCTTCCTATTCGACGGATGCTTGTCGACTTTCTTTAGTTTCGTTTCATTCGGTCGATTCTCGCACAAAAAACATCGGTAAAAACTGCGATTGAGCAGTACACAACAGCGATCAAATCCCGACTTAGCCGCTCGGAGTGCCCCGGAAACCTACAACGAGGCGGAGACGGGAATCGACGGAGACGCTGAACGGAACGAGCTTATCAAGGAAAGACTTCGTCCTTTCTGGCACTCGAGCCACGTGAAACGATCGTTTTGGCCTCCGCGTGGCTTCTCGTACGTCATATCTTCTTGGATACGCGATCGACTCGAACAACGAGCGAAACTAGGAGAAGGCGTGATTTATTGCAGCTGTTGGTCAATCATGGCATCATGGTATTATATTGGAAAGGCTCTCGGCACTAGGAACAGCGTTGTTGGTACGCTGACTCTGAACGGAACTTGGCATCGATGCGGCGCTGTAGCGGCACTGTATCACTAATACAGCGCAAGGTCAAGGCTCCGTCAGCAAGGTCGGTGCTATTTCCCGCCCCGACTAAAAGGGTGTCCAAACACGATACTATGTATGAACATGCCTTATCTGATACTGAAATAAGGCTTTATTTGGGTTTTATTTCGTGACTGAATCAGCTGTTTAAGTATTTCTAGTTTCGCGAAGTTTGTCTCCGTCCCGTACAAGGTTCCATGATGCTCCATGTCAGAAAGAGCTATAAAAATTACTTCGCTGCAATTCCATTGATTTTCCAAACGTGCCATACGGTTCACTGAATATCGACAAATGATACAGCTAAGAAGATCCAGCCATGATCATACTTTTTTGTGTGTATGTTGCCATTCACGGCGTCCATTCAAGTACTCTTCAAAGACGTCACGGGAATGAACTTGATTAGAGGCCACTTTTAGGTCTGAGAACCATTTCGGTGACCAAGCAGACTTGATCTCTGTGGTCGAGCATCGCCGCAGAACGCTGGCGATGTCGAGTCTCTCCTCTGACATCGCAAACTTCTGACCTGAGAAGGAAACAAAAAACTATATCTAGAAGTGTATGGTCACGACGAGGAACAAAATGACGGCATTACCAATGCAGTTTTGGGGACCCGGAAAGGAACCTCTGTGGGTGAAACTCCTCGGTCTCTAGAAATACTTGGGGATCCCGATGCAAAAACAAAAAGAAAGAAAAAGCAAGTAGTTCGACACTTGAACTATCGTTCTTTAGGGAAGCATCGTGGTACTTTTTGAAAATTGAAAGTGTACACAAATCAATACGCAAGTTCAACTTCCTAAGAAAAACAAAATACAAAGTTGACTTAAAGGGAAGATGAAGAGGATTTTGAATTTGGAAAAACCGTAAAAGTTTAAATGTGTGTTCATATGCCGACAATGACGTCACGACGACTTTGACAAAGAACAGGCGTCAGAGAGGCTCAGCGGATGCCATGCAACAATACCTGCCCGTTTTTTTTTTTTTTTTTCAATGTAAAAGTGGTTTGTGTTTACTTTGGCCGAATTCAAGCGCGATAATCGAAATCACGAGGCAAAAAAAAAAACTCCAGGAGTCTGTTTTAAACTCAATTTTGTTTTTTAATGGCTTCAGCTTTCTTTTTAAAGAGCCCGGGGATTCCAACACGGGCTTAAAAACTGGCGTCAAATAAGCAACCAGTGGTCCAAATGTCACAATTTTAGTTTTGCAAACAAAAACATTTCATGTCCTAATAGTATATTTAATAGTTCAGAGTTCTTAAATATTTCTTTTGACTTTTCTTTATTGTAGCTTGTCACAAAACCAACTGGAATCAAGGTAACCTCTGAGAATGAGCTCGACCTTGAACTCGACCTTGTGCTCGAACTTCTGAGCATGTGCGCCTAATCACATCTCTTCTCTAACTAATCCTTCGGGTATCAGTGATCACTAGTTGCTTCACTTACCTCAACAATTTTGTATCTCTTTCTAAAAAGAAATTTTTTTTATTATGGCAAAGCTAACTTTGACGCCATAAACAGCGAGCTATTTGTCTTTTTATATTTTTCTCTCCAGCTTCTCTGAGCGCACGGTAAAACTTATTTAGACCGTGTTCAAAAAAAAAAAAAAAGAAAGACGTTAATTCACTTATTATTTACTTCATTCTAAGGAGAGATATTATTTCTAACTCTACATCTACATGGTTTAACGTAGCTTAGACTTTCGAATAAAAAAAAACGCCTTTTTGCATTGCGAAACGTACCGATAATGCCGAGCGCTGTACGGCGTACCAAAATGTCGCCGCTTCTTATAAAGAGGTCATACAAAACGCTTAACACAGCTTTTTTTTACCCAGACTTTTCCTGGTTTTGTGTAAACGAGTGCTAAAAAAGTTTTGGAGCGTCGTGCATGGCAGCAAAAACAAGCTACTTCGCTGTTTGACTAAGATAGTTCTATTGCCTCCAATCGTTACTGTGCAAAAATACTAAACGATGTTTTTTTAGGATAGTTTCTCTGATGATGTTGACTCTTCTTTTGCTTTGTACTCAAATCATCCTTTTTTCCCCCTGTGCACCGAGCTCAGTTAGATTTTAACCCTGTAATGCCCAGCGTATCATATCCGATACGGTCCATTTAGACATTTTTGTTGATATGTTGATTGATAATCATCTTGCGGTACTGGTAGCATTAATAATACCAGATTTTTTAAAATACAGAAATGTTTAGTGATTTTTGTTTTAAGATTTGCGAGCAGTCCCTTCCTACTGGCGTTCTTCCAGAAGACTGAAAAATTGACAAGGTAGTCCCACTGCGCAAATCCGGTGATAAGCACTGTCCCAACAATTATAGAGCCATTTCCTTGATTAGCACTGTTTGCAGAGTTCTAGAGCATATTATTTATTCCCGGTTTGTAACATTTCTTGACTCCAACTCCTTCTTTTCATCTTCACAAGATGACTTTCTTAAATCTTTCTCCTGGTAAACGCAATTTCCGGTCTTCACTAACTATTTGTTTTCAGTTCTTGACCTCGGATCTGAGGTTGACTGTTTTTATTTTCTTCCTTGACTTTCGCAAAGCCTTCGATAAAGTCTCCCACAACTTGCTACTCCCCCTCCCCCCTCCCCCTCCCTTCCTCCCCCTCATGTACTAATGTGGATTAAGTGTTTTCTAACAAACCGCTTTCAGTTTGTAAATGTAAATTATTCTAATTTCCACACGAGTCCTGTTACGTCTGGTGCCACTCAACGTTCCGTCTTGAGACCTCTACTATTCCTCGTTTATATTAACAACTTTCCCCTGCGTGTTTTATCGAGCCTATTAATATTTTTTTCCAGATGATTGCGTGTTTTATTGTAAAACTATTAATATTTCTGTCACCCTGCTTCTTCAGAATTACTTGAATGCTACATCTGCTTGGTGTCAGCAATGACGCACGACCCTTTACGCTTACAAATGCAAAACAATGAGAGTTTCACGTCGTAACACATCTCAAGTTCCACTTACTACCTTAGTGACGTTCCTTTGCTTTCTACGACTTCCTATAAATATCTCGGTGTGTACATTACTTCCAGCATATCCTTGCAAACGCACATTAATAACATTCTTGCTAAGGCCGATTCCATGCCAGGCTACCTAAAACGAAATTTTCCTGTCTCCTTCTATTGTTCAAATCTCTAGTTCGCTCGAAATTAAAAATATCCTGCTGCAATCTGGAATCCTGGTTAGGCCACACTCACAGCTAACCTGGAGTCACGTGAAAATCGCGGCGCTCGTTTTATACTCAACAACTATCATCGTCCAGCCAGTGTTTCATCCATGAAAGCTAACCTCTCTTTACCTCGTCTTTCATTGCGCCGTAGATTATTCCGCTTTTTTTTTTGCAATTACGTTGCAACGAGGGTCTTTACGTTGTGTACATTCCTCATCTGGAGCACGCCTAAGTTCCAGTGATTCCGCAGCGATTGACAGATACGTTTGTTTGCCCGGCGTTGTCACACGAGCCCAAGCGATTCGGCGGGATGTCCCGACTGGAATCAAAACTTTCAGTCAAACAATTATATGTGAGCTCCAGAGGCGTTTCTTCTGTCTACAAAAAAAACACACACAAAAGTACGATGTGTGTGTGTGTCTTTGTGTCACAAGGTACACAGTAAGCCAGAAAACAACAAGCTAATCCTGCCTAAAGAGACCATGAAATTACTTTTCAACTTCTTCCTCCTGAGCTTTCCTCCTAAACTCGAAAGCTAAATGAGAAATCACGTGGGCGTCACGTAGTATTTAACCAAAGGCAATGACTCCGATGCTTTCAAACGGGCTTTCTAAGCACACCATGGAACTAGTCATTCGCAAGTGATGATAAGCGCCGTCAGGGCACTCATTGGCCATGAACGTGAATCCAAATATTCGTCGAGGGATCGAATGTTGACGAGTGCACACGTCCGAGTGACGCAGTTCTCGTGTTCTGTTCCATGCTCGAGCTGGGGTCGGCTGACGTGCTTTGGGTACCGCGGATGTATCACAGTGGAAAGCGGAGGGCTTTCGAAGGAAGAGAGGTACCAAATAGGCCGCCATATTTTCACATCTTTGTACCCAGAAGCAAGCTTATGACTTTTAGATGCGGAGCATCTCTTGCTCAGGTCTATGTCCCGCGGCGTCGTAGTCCGCACCCACACTACGCACGCGCAACTCTCCTCCTTCCCTCTTTCCAACAGCTGCGCGTTACTCTCTTCGCTCTCTCTCTCTACCAGCTGCGTGCACTGCGCGTGCGTTCGATTGTACTCACACCGCGCGCGCACGCGCAACTCTCCTCCTCTAGTCTCCTCTCCTTCAAGTGTGAAAAAAAAAATGGCGAGCGGCGAGCGTTCCAAGTTTCTCTGCCGCGAGCCGCGACGAAGGCTCGCGTAGGGGTAGCGCTAGGGCAGTCGGTGGCGCCATCTCTCGACGTCAGCACGCAACTGACTCTTTCCTCGGAACCAACACGATGCTCCGCATCACCCCATAGTTCTTCTCGGGAAGATGGTGTAATTTTTTCTACCCCATTTCTTTTGACCCACTAAACGATATTTGATTAGTAAAATCTAGGGCTGGATGTCAATTTAAAGTTTGATTCCGGATTATTCGCCATTCTTTAATCGAATAATTATTATAATTTTATCGTCGGAGGCGCTGACGAATGCGTGCGCCTGAAACGTCGCTTGTTTCCTTTCCCCTTCTTTTTGCACGTTTTATCTCTCACTTTTTTAGTTTTGTGCCCCTCTTTAAGCCTCGCTGAGAACCAACCTGCATCAGCCGGATAAGCCCAGCATCATGCTTATGGTCAAATGTTTTACAGCCGGGACACTGTTAGGAACGACACATCTGTGCATGCCTATATTGTGTGCTGTCAAACTCACCGACTTGAATGGGTTTTCCCCAAAGTCTCAAGTAAAGTGGCAAAAAAGGCACAAAATCGATGCTTTGAAATATTTTTTTTTCGAACGAGCGTTCGTGATAGGAATGAACGTCTCAAAGTTACGAGCGCGGGCTGGCTCAGCGCTTGTAGCATCTAGCAGCAGTCTTAACCTAAAGGAACACTGCAAGGGGAAGAACAAAAGTTTTCTTAAATTAAATAATTGTTTCTGCGATTTTGTTTCCGCGCAATATTTACGCCGTTAGACGCAATTTAGGTAGAAAAAGGTGGAGTCGTCGCAGCCCGCTAACACCCGCCCCGTGTTTACAAGGTGCTTACACCTCTCGTTGGCTTGAGATATGATTAAAGTGTGAAAGGTTGGATGTAAATGTGTATCTCCGTGCCGTAATAGTATTTTAATCGACTATTTTTTTAGAGCGCAGCTCTTAGACGCCCGGTTCCGGGTTTCCCGGCGTTGCTGCCGCCGTAACCTCCCCGCTGAATTTAGCGGGAAATTGAATTGGAGTTGAGGTCCCGTGACGTCAATTTTCCCGCTAAATCTAGCGGAGAACTAATTTCTTTATGGGGAACGTGACACGAAGTAATGTGACATCATTTTTCACGCTAAATTTAGCGGAGAAACTGAATCGGTGTTGAGATCACGTGACGTCAATTTCCGCGTGAAATTTAGTGGAGAAACTTAACCCGATAAATCTAACGAGAAAGTTTTCTCGCTAAATTTAGCGTGAAAATTTCCCGCTAAATTTAGCGGGAGGTGAAGAGGGGAAAGGACGAGGAGGGAAGGAAGACGAGGAGCAAGAAAGGATAAGGAGAGATGGAGGGGGAGGAGGGAAACGGGAAAAGTAGCGGAGGGTATGGAGGAGTAGGAGGGGCATATCCTCCCATC